>JAKCPI010010990.1:0-231566 GCA_023213315.1 Euborellia annulipes | reverse complement strand
AATGAGCAATTTATATTTAGGTAAAAAAAATTCTTTGTTTTTTTTTTTTTAGTTTTGCTATAGTTTTGTTATAACAAAGCAGAAAAATATATTTTTTCACGGTGCTTTGAAATTTTTAGTGGTTAATTGTTTACAATTAGTGGGGCGATAAATAATTCAAAGGGGGTCCTCGAAGGGCCGTTGGCTAACTGCCTTCGTTAGGATCATTAGGAATCAAATGGGGGTCATTTTTTATTCTGGTTTACAGGCTAATTTACTAATGATCATTTAGAAAGAGAGCAGATAAAACAAATTATTTCCTTTTTGAATTATTATTGTAGTATAGTTAGGATTAAATCATTATTTTTTTTTTTTTTATTAAATACATGTAATTTATGTCAATTGTTATAATTTTTTTTAAATAACTATAAAATTGATTAAGGCATCTTAAACAATAAAGTTATTAGAGTGTCATCTAGTTTTGTCGAAGAAAATTAAATAAAAATTTACAATTTTTTATTAATATTTATTAGAGTCTTTCCTGCTTCTGAGATTATTTATTTATTTATTTATTAATCCCTCCTTACAGACTTATTGTCTAATTACAAGGAAGGATTCATACATAGAAAGAAAAACACTTTAAAAAACAACAAAAAAATAATCTATATATATATCATTCACTAATGTCCGTCTGTCTGTCTGTCTGTCTGTCTGACTGTCTGTCTGTCTGTCTGTCCGTCTGTCACGCTCTATTTAGGCAACTTCCCGTTGAAATTTTGAAATGAAATTTTTTATACATAAAGAGGACCTTTTCGGGATTACAGGAAAATTATTTTAATCCCGAAATTCCCATAACTTTTTGAGTTATTAATTTTTAAAGTTACGATTTCTCCCATAGGAAATGTATAGAGAAATATTTATGTATTCTTTTCATTTGTGTATTCCATGAATGTAAACAAATCCTCAAGCAGGCTCTGGATTGGAATAGGTAGTAATTCTTTTCTTTTCATTAGTAAGAAGCAAAGGCGAGGGTCCGCCGCAGGCGGGACCGAGCCAGCTGGCGGGGGTCCAGGGGGCGAAGCCCCCCTGTCTAATTGCAAAGGCGGGCGCCTCGGGTTCTCATAATTAAGAAAAGGCGAGGGTCCGCCGCAGGCGGGCCCGAGCCAGCTGGAGGGGGGGGGGTCCAGGGGGCGAAGCCCCCCTGTATAGATGCAAAGGCGGGCGCCACGGGTTCTCATAATTAAGAAAAGGCGAGGGTCCGCCGCAGGCGGGCCCGAGCCAGCTGGAGGGGGGGTCCAGGGGGCGAAGCCCCCCGGCTAGGGCGCGAAGCCCGCCGAAGGCGGGCGACGCGGCTAGTAATAACAAAAAAGTACATACAGTTGAAATTTACAAAAAAAAAAATAAATAAATAAAAAGATTGAGATTACATTTTTTTTTTATTATTTAATATAAAGGGATTAGAAATCCATCCTCCAACAGAGTTCACTGGGAGTGAAAAAAAAAAAATAGTCAACGAAGCTGCACAACATTCCTACTCATTTTTTTAACTATTTTTTTTTTGTCTCTTTACCCTCTCCGGATTGTTATTAAATTTAATCGAGGACTAGATCTAAACATTTTAATTATTACCACTGAGCTTTAAAAAATTTGGTCTAAGGGAAGTTGAAAAAATCGTGGCGCTATCAATCGCAGTTTTTTTCATAAAATTTTATCAACCTGCTTAGCTTTAGAACAGATCCAAAAATTATAAATTATATTTTTTGGCTCTTTTATTTATAGGTAAATAAAAAATTTTGTGTGGTAATCGAATTACTTCAGTAATCGAAAGTTGTATAATGTAATGTGTAGAAATATATTTTGTTTCAGATAGATAATAAAACCCAAGAAGTAAAATCTATAATCAGAGGAGAATAAATATTTTGTTACCATAATGTAGCTATTTCTCCATCTTTTTTATGAAGTTCAAAAGTAAAGTGTACTTCATACAATTTAGAGTGCAAAATGAGAATATAAATTTTAAAGAGCACCTAAAAAATAAATGATTTATGAATTTTAATCAAAATTAAAAAAAAAACAGAAAAAGTACATCATTAAAGTATTACTACTCTTTAGCCACTTTTATTCAAAACTTCGTTTTGTATGCCAGGGGAGAATCTATTGGTAACTTAAATATCAAATTTCATCTTCGTATTCTAGAGATACTTTGTCACACAGGTGGGACCCCATCAAAACGTGTATTTCCCTCAAAATTCCAACATCAAATTTTTGACAATGCTTTCTCTCTATATATTAACATATAGAGAGAAAATTATAGGTATTCTAATAATTAATTATTATTTTTCTCGGCATTATTTTAATTTATAAAATATCTGTTATATTAATTGAAAAAACTGTTAATGCCCATATGGGAAGATGAGGAGTTGATGTATGATGACTTTGGTGACATCACATCGCCTGCCATCACAATTCTCCCACGACGTTTTGATTCCTCCACCAATTTAACGCATGCTCTCATTTACGGTATCAGCTGTTTTAAAACAAGCTAGTTAGAAATTAAAGCTATCACTTAATGATTTATTCCTGGACAATGTATTATATATCTGCATAGCTTAATGCTTGCATGACTAGTGTGAGACCAACGACATTCCGTTATTCTCTAATGTCCTATGGATTCATGTGACGGCCAATAGATTCTGATTAAGAAAATGACATGTGTTTAGATAAGTAGACTAAATGTTTAATATGTGAGAAGCTAGATGAATTAAATTGAAATCAGAAATACCGTATGGCTTAATCAGCGTAAATTTTTTATTAATGGTCTAAGATCCTTTGAAAATTATATTAAGTGTTCCCATAAAAAATAATTTTTATAAAGAAAAAAATTCCCATCTGCTTCTTAATATTTTTTATTTAACTAACAAAAAGTAAAGTATCCACATGTCTATATAATCTTATAGTTATTGATACTTGTTTATTCATCTATAAATTTATATGCTATGATTAATTCTAGAATATTAATTCTTAACTTCAAAATTTAGATTCTGTCCCATGGAGGAGAAGAAGAGATCTCTAAATTCGCTCCAACAATTTGTTTTTTTAATTCAAAAATCAATTATTTTTTAATTAAGCAGGTTTAGGTCAATTCAATACATAAAAATAATACAATTTTTAAAAAAATTATATTTATTTCTAAAAGGTTTAACAAAACAATGCTGGTTTCGATAACATTTCAGCTTATCTTCTTCAGTGAGTGGTTTTGTACACCTGGAAAGGTTTATATTTAATTTTACAAATTTTTGTTATTAACACACATTTAAATAAATTTAATTACAGTATATATACCTTTTTATAGGCGATCTTTCTATTTTTTAGATTCTCTTTAAAATGTATATTCTCCTTTTGTCATTTAAATCTTCTAAAGACCACTTTACTCTTTTTTTTTTTTTTAAACATTCACACTTTTTCTCATTCACTCTCACATTCACACACACATTTACACAGTCTTTTCGGCAACTTTGGCCATATAAGACTTTTTAAGATATCCGTTATTGATAAATATACATATATGGGGTCCAGGCATTCTTATTTAAGCCATTTGGTATCCAATTGGCTTAAATAAAATCATCGGACTGCCTGGGGTCCGAACCCGCGACGTTTGGTATACGAGGTTAGCACGCTAACCTCTACGCCATGCCCCGAGGGCCACTTTACTCTTGTACTCCATAGAAAAGATAAGATAACGTTGCCATGGTAACAAAATATAAATATTTTCCCATACTTATAAATTTTATATCGCCCACGGGGCTTGAAGTAGTAGGTAGCGTGCCTACCTTCTATACCGAACGTCGCGGGTTCGGACCCCAGGCAGTCTGATAATTTTATTTAAGGCATTTGAATACCAAATGACTTAAATAGAAATGCCTGGACCCCCCAATAGATATTATTTATATATAACGGATATCGTAAAAGTCTTAAATGGCCTAAGTTGCCGAAAAGATTGTGTGAGTGTGAGTGTGAATGAGAAAAAAGTGTGAATGTTTAAAAAAAAAAAAAAAAATTTATATCTTGAATTCTAGTATATCGGTGGAGAATACAGTAAATATATGTCGAGTATGTCGACAGGAAAAATCTGGTGTGAAAGTACGACCAGTCACACCAGATTTTTCAGTTAATTTTCGGCATAAGCTTTTTTCTTGGACAAGCATGCTTTGTGCATGCTGGTACAAAAAGATTGTACATGGATGAATGTCAAGTTTGCAGTTAAGTGTGTAGCCGCCTTAAAGCTGCACATACTCTATAACTAGTATCTACTCGGTCTTTATAATTTTAGAAGGACGTTTCAAGTCCGTGATTTGAGGGGTCATGGCAGGACCTTCAGATCCCTGTTCACCGAACTTCCCAATTTTCGCAAGATCGTTTGTCATCCAGGCATCAAAGTTTTGGAACATGTCGCCTATAAACATAAGGGAATCTACCTCTGTAAATGTTTTTAAATTAAGACTAAAATCCTTTATTTTGGAATTACAAAGTAACCTGTAATATATATTGTATAAATGTATGAATGTATGTATGTGTATGTATACTTAGCACTCAGAGAGTGAATTTTTCTTTCTTTTGTAACTTTTTTTTTGGTTCATAAAGAGGACAAGAGTCCTCAAGAACCTAATAAATATTTCTTATTCTTATTCTTATTCTTAACAAATTTAAATAATTGAAAAAATTTTTCAACTATGAATTTGCCTACAACAATAAATAAATACAATTATAAATCTATAGAAGAGTTTGTTTGGCAAAACCTCTATGCAAACTCTTTTTTTAATTTCATCTAAATAAAAATATTTGGAAAATAATGGTCAATAAAAAAAAAAAAAAAAAAAAAAAAAGAAAAAAAAAAAAAAAACCAGGAGGTAAAATTAAAAAAAAAAAAGTAAATACATAAAAAGAGTGAATCAATCTCAATGGGAAAAAATCCGTGACCATCTAAATGGATGTTGGCAAGGATGTTTGCTCGGTTGGCTCGGCACGGGGTATGCCAGGGGTGTTTGTATAAGTAAGTTACTTAGCAAGAGGAACTCAAGTAAATGTCGTCATTGCCAAGGCCACCAGTTGGCCAGCAATTTATTACATCGGCCAATCGTTCTCGGCATTCGCCAATTGACTGGTATTTTACGCTAGGGTGAAGAAAAAAAATAATAGATCTTTTATTTCTTTCTTTTATTTGTTTTACCTTTTTTTTATAGCCTATATATTCTTCGTAATGGCCCTTTTAAAAGTGAGAAAATTCTTACCTGTGCAAAACTCTAATTAGAAAGAGTTATATAACGATAATTTAAGAGGATTCGTTAGTGAATATATACAGTAGGCCGATAACAAATTTTTCATCAAAATAAATAATAATAAAGAATACATGTATCTATTAATATTCATATATGCCCCTTGCAAGTTTTAAGAATGCAAATTTAAGATTGTTTTCCCTTTTTAGCAAATAGCAAATGGTAGGGACGGATTAAAGGGGGAGTGGAGGGGGAAGCGGAGGGGCGACCGCCCCCTCCGAGAAAAAATTGCAAAAAGTTTTAAAAACTAGTCATCTAAAGAAATTATGATTTTTTAAAATATATATTTACAATTTTTTTAAAATATCAATTCAAGTCACCTAAACGGTGCTAGTATTTGAAGGTATTATTTAAAAAATTTTCATCTGTAAATTGAATCTTCCAACCAAGGGCGGATCCAGAGGTGTTTCTCGGGGGGGGGGGTAATCTGGTGAGACTGGTCGCACAGCACACTATTTTTTTTAAATTTCGGTAATTTAAAGGCCCATTCTGTACTTGTTTGTCAGAATATAAATACAAATCAAATTTTTAAGTATTAATTTTTAAAATTTTACATTAAAAATATCTTTTTTTTTTTTTTTTAAATATTTTTTTCAAATATCGGGGGGAGTAATTACCCCCTTTACCCCCCCTTGTATCCGAGCTTGCTTCCAACCGCCCCCACCAAAAATCGCATCACGTCCCATGCGACAAAAAATTGGCTACCAATCAATTTAAATAAATTCGGAACGGGGATTAAATGGCCATAGAAGCCGAAAAAGACTAAATAAAAAAAGATTTTTTATCTCCTCTCCCCTAGTTGCGCCACTGCAGTAAGACCT
Source organism: Euborellia annulipes (assembly GCA_023213315.1). Classification (NCBI taxonomy): domain Eukaryota; kingdom Metazoa; phylum Arthropoda; class Insecta; order Dermaptera; family Anisolabididae; genus Euborellia; species Euborellia annulipes. Next base: position 225,433 of record JAKCPI010010990.1, on the reverse strand, counting down.
TTTCGCCTCAAAGAATATTCCTCTCGATAAAATAATATGTTGTTAAAATTTTTTTTTTTTTTGAATAATTCTTACAAGAAACAACTGACAAGTTTGTCTTTTTGATAAATATCTTTGGAAAAGGCAAACTAATTTCACAATACTAATAAATTATATTCATAATTTTATAAGAATTCCCGAATAACTTGTGAATATTTATTTTTAATAGACAGTAATAAATAATTTTTTTTTTTTTTTTAATGTCAAGTTTAATGAAATAAAACAAAGAAAGAATTATTTATTAAAACTAGAAACAAAAAGAAATAAATAAAATATATACAAGAGTGATGAAGGTATTAAAGTCTCTTAACGTCGGAGAGCGAAAGCAGAATCGCTTCTTGACCATCACCTTGGCCATGGAGAAAAGACTCCAAGGAAATTCTCCAAGGATTTAATAAAGAAGTCGAAATGCGAGTCATACGAGATAAGTAAATAAGAACTTGGCAAAGAACTTCCTAAGATGGTTTACTTCCGAATTTAATCCTCAAAATTTGGCAACCAACTATTTGATATAAATAGGAAAGGGGTCTAAATACCTTTAAAAAAATTGAATATAATTTAAATGAGAATTTTAGAGTTTTTAGAGAGGCTACATTTATTTCTAACTCTAAAATAATCACTTCTTTTTACTCATATGATAAGGCACGAGAATCAAAAGTAATTTATTTATATTTAAATTAATTTAATCCAAATATAAATTAAGATAGGTCCCGACTCAATTATTATAATGAATTTATGCATTCAAATTTTTAATTTTATTAAAAAAAAATTTAGATTCTAACTTACAGGGTATTGTCCGAAAAATAGAAAATAAATTTTTATTAATAATTTGAAGAATATGAATGATTGAGCCTGCAACGTTCCCCGATAGGCAACCCATCTCGCATGCGTGCCGGTTTTTTATTGTTCATCTTTAACATCCAAGAAAATTGAAACTATTTAATTTTATTCTTACTTTACACAGTAGTTATGTCTTAAGTGTTTCGACAATTTATAAATTCCTTTTAAACAAAGTGCTTACGTCCTCCAGTGGGCATCGATTCTTAATTATTATAAATAGATGTATCACATTGTAAACTCTAAATAAAGAGAATAATAAAAATAAAAAACGGATTTCCTAATATCTGACAGAAACTTTTATATCTAATGATTGAGGAAAATCTTATAATTCACACTTTTTTCTCATTCGCACTCACACTCATACACACACTCACACAGTCTTCTCGGCAACTCAGGCCATATAAGACTTTTGTCGATAATCGTTCTAATTAATATATATATTGTGGGTTCATTTGGTATCCAAACCCGCAACGTTTGGTATAGGAGTTAGGCACGCTACCTACTACGCCAAACCCGGGGGCTTGTCAAATTTATAAACATGGGAAAATATTTATATTGTTACCATGGCAACCATTTCTCCTATCTTCACTATGGAGTACAAGAGTAAAGTGTGCTTCAAACAATTTTGAGGGCAAAACGAGAATATACATTTGAAAGAGCATCTAAAAAATAATTGATTTTTGAATTTTAAGCAAAATCGTTAAAGCGAATTTTGAGAAAATCGAAAAAAATTGAAAAGGTACACCAGTAAAGTACTAGTACTCTCTGGCCGATTTTGATTAAAAGCTTATTTTCTTGCTCCCAGGGGGTCTTTAACTTATATCTAAAATTTCAGCCTCATAGCTCAATTCCTTCAGGCTTAAAAGTGAACACAGACACACACAGACAGACAGACCATGTCGCGAAAACCACTTTTTTGGATTCAGGGGACCTCAAAACGTGAAGATCCATCAAAATCTCGACATCGAATTTTTGACATGAATCCAATACTTTCTCTCTCTATATAACTGTTATTAACATATATATATATATATATATATATATATATATATATATATATATAGGTAAGAGAAAGTAGTATATAATTTAATAATTGTAGTTAATTAGAAGGAAATGCATATTTTTATAGGCTTAACTTACTACTACATCACAAAAAATCAAAATGAATAATGCCATTAAGTAGGAAAAAAATCTATACATTAAAAAATATCGATTTTCTGTTTACGTACCGAGACAGTTGAGGGCCTGGAACGTCACTAGAAGAGGGGGCCTATATACATTTTGCTTAGAGGTGTATATGTAATGGGGGGGGGGGGCGGGGCGAACTCATTTTTAAATATCTCCCTCCTCCATACACAAAAATATTTTTAAAATACCGTAAATCCCTGAACCCCTAGGGCTCCGGACTCAATCGAGAGTAGGTATCGATACTTTGCGACAGATACGGTATCGAGTAAAAGTATCGATACTTTGCGACAGATACGGTATCGACACTACTCGGATGGGCATAGGCACTGGGCATAGGGCAGTGGCGGATTAATGCATTTTTGTCGGGGGGAGGGCGGTTTTTTTTTTATTTATTTTTTTTTTATTTAAGGACTTTGTGGGCATCTATGGCCATTTAGGCCCCTTTCCTATTTATTTAAATTGATTGGTAACAAATTCAATTGAAATTAAAGCCCGGAAATCATAATTTCTTTAGATTACTAGTTTTTATAACATTGTGAATTTCTTCTCGGGGGGGGGGGGGGGGCGATCGCGCCCCCCCCCCCTTTAATTCGCCCTTGGCATAGGGGTTTGAGCCAGTGTGACTGTGGGAGTATTAAAACAGGCTTGAGGCCCGTGGGTGGAGACCGCGGTCCCCTCCTCACAGTCTTGGGTCCAGGGACTCGAGTCCCGTCACTCCAAGGCTGTGGGGCATCGGATCAAAATCAAGCCCCGGGAATGTGGGTCTGAGTAGAATAAACGCGTACTAGCCCACACCCCTCATGATTTACCAAGGGGCTAGCAAGCGTTCTCAGACTGTGACGGCATATGCACGGGGACATAGCTATCCAGTGATACTTGCGAGCTAACCATTAGGTGTGAGCAGAGGGGATCCTGTGGCCAGGGGAATTACTCTGCTCACCCTTGGCTTGGGTATGGGGACAGAGTCCCCATCGTCAATTGACGAAAAAATCTCCCTACCACAACGGGTAAAGCGATGGAGAGTGTAGTGCTTGGATAGAGCAATTTACTAAACTCGAATCTAGCAAATCACCGTACTCAAGAAGCACAGTCTCCTCCCTTGATTAGAAAAAAATTCATTCAGAGCTATTTAATAGGCCTTCGGAAAATTTCACTCCCTCATGTTTATTTTATAAATAAACTAGTCGCAAAGCCCGCCTTTTGCGGGCTTTCCGCCTACTCAGGGTGACAGAGAACCCTTCATCCCAATTTCTCCAATACAATCACATACATTATTGAGTCTATGTCCACCTAATCAATGTTGGAAGACTGATGATCAATAAAAAAATTAATCCAAAAACCTTAAATTTTTGTTTTATAAATGTCTTGTATTTTGGCTTCTCTTGCTCCTCTCCCTTTACTTTTATTATATTAATTTAATTGAGCCTAATGGATCATTTATATTTTTACTCTCAAAAGATACCGGTATTAATTAATTAAATAAATTTAGTCATTATACTTTTTTTCTAAATACTTGATTTTTTAGTAAATAAATTGGAATTATTTATCTAACCCGAGTGGGAATTTTTTTGTGCTCAAACGAAAAGGAGACGAAAAGCGAAGATCCTGTAATGCAATTAAGACGAGTAGCGTGCATCAAAGCCGGTGCAAATCAGTTTTTCTCGGGTGTTCTGCTCGAGTTTTTCTGCCAACAGAGCTCAGCTGCACTTTCAATTGCAGAAAAAGCCTTTTAAATTAATTTAGGTTTTTTTGATTCGCCCTATTGCTACAATTATTAAACAATTGTAAATTTAATTATTTTACCCAAAAATTATATTAAAAAGCCATACTTCGGCACAAAGCGATGAAAATTTTTCTAAATTACCAATTAATTTACCAAAATAACAAGGCGTCAAAATACAAAAAAGACCTCTAATACAATAAGAGCTCATTTGTAATTAATTTGGTTAGATCCCGGAATCCCAATTTAAATAGATAACCTCGCTAAATACAACTATTTGCATAATGAAGTAAAATACAAAATTAACCAGCTCAAGCATAACATACCAGCAGGGCGCAGGCAGACTTGAGGGCCCCGGGGCTACTTACTAATACGGGCCCCCCTCCCCCCCCCAAAAAAAACTTAGATTTTTTTTTAGTACTGTATATAAAAGGCTATTGTGGCCTTCATGCCAACAATTTTTTACACAGTTTTTGACACAACTTTTGAAATTGTTATACATAGCTTACAATATTTATTTAAATAAAATTATTTAAAAATTTTTTTAAATTTCCTAAACAGAGTTACAATATTTTATCGAGGCGAGATCAGGACAGAGGATTCCCGGGGGAATCTGGGGGTATGGAAAATTTTTTGAAAATTAGCCACTGAAATCTGCGTTTTTAGCTATCCTGGGTCGTGAAAAAGATCAAACTTGATTTGAGCTTAAAGGGCCCCTGAAGAAAAAATTTCAAGAAAATGATTTTTTTTAATTGAAATTTTAAGATTTTAGTTTAAAGGGCCCGGGCCCCTTGAGGAAAAAAATTTCAAGAAAATGATTTTTTTTAATTGAAATTTTAAGATTTTAGTTTAAAAGGCCCGGGCCCCTTGAGGAAAAAAATTTCAAGAAAATTATTTTTTTTAATTGAAATTTTAAGATTTTAGTTTAAAGGGCCCGGGCCCTTGAGGAAAAAAATTTCAAGAAAATTATTTTTTTTAATTGAAATTTTAAGATTTTAGTTTAAAGGGCCCGGCCCATTGAGGAAAAAAATTTCAAGAAAATTATTTTTTTTAATTGAAATTTTAAGATTTTAGTTTAAAGGGCCCGGGCCCATTGAGGAAAAAAATTTCAAGAAAATTATTTTTTTTAATTGAAATTTTAAAATTTTAGCTTAAAAACCCGGGCCCCTTGAGGAAAAAAATTTCAAGAAAATGATTTTTTTAATTGAAATTTTAAGATTTTAGCTTAAAGGGCCCGGGCCCCTTGAGGAAAAAATTTCAAGAAAATTATTTTTTTTAATTGAAATTTTATCAAAGAAATTTAATTTTTATTAGAATTTTAAGGTGGGAGCGCAATGGGCCGGGCCCCCAGAGGGCCCGCCCCTCAGGGGCCCGGGCCCCGGGGATAAGCCCCCCTTTGCCCCCCCCTGTCTGCGGCCCTGCAACCAGAATGGAAAAAGAGAATAATGAAATTGTTGGTGAACTCAAAAGAAAATAAACAAATTATGATTAATAAGATAAATAGGCCTACATAAATAAAAAAAAAAAATGAATATCAATAAATAGGAGAAAAAAAAAACAGTGTCTCTTTATCCACCGTACACACTATTTATTTGCAAATATTTCGGGTTGCAAAACGCCACCTATGCAAATTTGGGCCACATGTGGAACTTCAACAATGTTAAAATATTAAGGGATCGAAAAAAAGGCGAACTTTTAGAGAAATGTCATGTTTATCTCAACATCGAAACGGTTGAAGGGCTAAATTTGCATTTCTTCTCATTTTTCAAATAATAATAAACAGCTTGCCTGTCGATGAGCATTGGTTTTTGCGCATTTAAATTATAATTTATTAATAACTATTTATATAAAAAAAACTATCCTCATGCGCATCTTCCTCTCCCTCCCACCTTCCTCTTTCATCGTATTTAAGAATCACCATACAACCATTTTAAAGGCTCTCATTATATAAAGTATACATAGAAATATAGTCTGACAATCACATTTATTTTCTCCACCGATGCCTTTTCATATAAAAATAATGAATGTTATTATGGCATTACGCCAAGTAAAAATAAAAATATTAATATTAATAGTACCATCATATGAAATAATATATGTAAAAAAGAATCCGATAAATAATATTTTTTTAAACGAAAATAATAATAACCCTTTTTGATTGATTGATAACCCACCGCTCTAAACCTATGACTCATTTACAAAAAAGTTAATAAAAACAATCAATCATTATTGGTTATTTTGAATTATAATCATCATCCAAAGCCACCATTTTTTTTTTTTTTTTTTTTTTTTTTTTTTTTATTAGCAAATTTTCATTCGTCCTTGCACGACCTTGAGATCGGCGCATTCAAATCACTAAAGAAATTTGCAACACGAGGTTGTTGCCGACCCGGCGCATCCCCAGGGCACCTGGTGACGTCACAGGGTCAAGGCTGCCACCCACGCCCCCCCTCCCCACCCCCTATTTGGCCTTGCAACCTGCCTCGTCAGCCAGTCTATTTATTTATAAACATGAGATCATATTAATTTCGTGGGGCCAACCTTTTATTCAAAGCCTGTCTTTTTTTTTTTTTTTTTTTTACTTTTTTTTATTAAGGATCCTCCGAGATAAAAACATTCGTTAAAACGAATTTTGCATCATACAAGATAATATTTTTCAAGAAAAACTTTTATATAATATATCTCTATAGTAATTCTAGCAAGGATGTTTCTTCTTCGAATTATCTAAATCTGTTTTTTATTTGAATTTTTCAATAAATTCTTACTAAAGATTAGAAATGGAAATATTTTCAAATGTAAGAAAGCTTGTTTATTAAACTAGTAGGCTAAATATAATAGATAAATGTTGATTGGGAGCTTAAGAGCTTTTCCATTATTGCTATTATTTAAAATATTGTTAAAATATTCTCTGTGCCCTCGGGGCTTGTTGTAGGGGTTAGCGTGCTATCCTCGTATACCAAAAGTCGCGGGTTCGTCGGCAGTCCGATGATTTTATTTAAGTCATTTAAATACCAAATGGCTTAAATAAGAATGCCTGGTCCCCCAAATATCTATATTAAATCAATAACGGGTATCGTAAAAGTCTTAAATGGCCTGAGATGCCGAAAAGACTGTGTGAATGAAAAAAAAAATTGTCTGTAAAACATAATAACATTTAAGAATTATTTTATTTTAATGTTTTAAAGAAGGGCGCGCCCGAAATGTCGATTCTTTTTCTCTTGGCTACGATATACTTTTCTTTTTCCTAATAAAAGTGAAAAGTGTTCCTTAGGATTTAACTTTTTCTTTACATACGGTATATGTTAATATATGTATAGAGAAAAAGTATTGGTTTATGTCAGAAATTCGATGTCGAGATTTCGATGGATATACAGCCCAAAAAAGCGGTTTTCGGTTTTCGCAAGATGGTCTCTGTGTGTGTGTGTGTGTGTGTGTGGTGTCTGTGAAAAAAATATCTCAAGAACGAAAAGAACTAGGAGATTGCAATTTTATATTCTTATTTAAGCCATTTGGTATTCAACTTCTTAAAAAAAATCATCAGACTGCCTGGGATCCGAATGTATATCCATCAAAATCTCGACATCGAATTTTTGACATGATATCAATACTTTCCCTCTACATATATTACATATATACATAGGTAAGAGAAAATAAAAATATTAATTTAAAGTCCTCGCGGCGCCACATGTCGCCGTATGTTTGGCATGGGGCTTGCGCCAGGCCTGCACTCGGGCCTTGGTGTAGTAAATTGAATTGGATACCAATCAATTTAAATAAATAGAAACGGGTCTAAATGGCCTTCGAAGCCTAAAAAGACCTTAAATGAAAAAAAAACACAGAATAATGGCCGAAAGAGGAAATAAGCGTTTTGAACGTCCTCAGATAACCATCGATACAATAAATTGAAAAAGATACATGTTAACCCCTTAATGGCCTCAGTAGCCGAGTGGGATAATTAAAAAAAAATTTAATTATATAATATATACAGGTATGTAGGCTTATTTTGTTTTATATTTAAAAAAATTCACAAACATCAATAGGGAAATAAAATCTAGTGTAATTCCGAGATAATTTATCATTTCCATCTTCCAGTAGTTGAGAGGAGATTTCGTTTTAATTTGCAATTGGATCCATCAATCAAAGCTCAATCGCTACTGAGAAAAATTAATAAAAACTTTCTGAAATGTAGGTTCTTTGTGTATTGGCTGTTAGAAATAACAGTACATTTCATCTATTGAATGGCTGAGCAATTCTTGAATGCACAAAATTAACGATTTTTTTTTTTTATTATTATGAAAAAATGTCATAACAAGTTAGTGAAATAACTTGTGGAATTTTTTTTTCATTTGATATGAAAAACAATAAATATTTATTATTGGAAAAATAATTTAATAAAAAAATAAATTAAAGAGTTAATTATGCTAAATATTTTCGGTGACTTTAATTTACTTGTGACTATTCCCACAAGTATATGTTTCCTGATAAAGATATTTTCTAGAAATATTATTATTGTAATAATTATAATTCATTATTAACTGTACTAAAAAATTATTTTGTCAATTATACTACCAATCTCTCAATAAAAAATTTTGATTATAGATCTATTAGTTATAATTTCATCAAGAATTTTAGAAATGTTGCTATTGATAATCTTCAAGAGGCGCGGTTCGGTAAATATTTATTTAAATCATTTGGATACCAAATGGTATAAATAAATCTGTTTGGACCCAAATAAATATCCTAAATAATATTCGTTTAAAAGACAATATGACCTAAGAAAGAGAAAAAAAGAGTTAAATAAAACTTGTATTTTATAAATAAAATGCTATAATGAAAGATAAAAATTTTTACATAATTAATAGGCATCTGAAAAAAAATAAAATAGCTATGCTATTATGAATGATAAATATATTTTAATTACAATAATATATTAATTTAAAAACTACTATTTATAATTTAAAAATAAAACTAAATTTATATAGTAATAATAGTGATTGTACATGACGTGTCCCGTTGTTCCCAGGATCTTAATAATAGCGTTGTATAACTAAAATATTTTCTTTTATAACGGAAGAAAGGTGCGCGGGGGTGGTCACAAAAAGTACCTCTTCCTTCCTGTGTTTATTTCATTTACTAAAGAATTTCAGTTTAATAAATTATAAAATAATTCAGGTATGTGACAACCTACACAGCACAAAATATTGCTGGAATATTGCAGGAATTCTTATATTATAACATTGTGGCAATATTGCAAAAAATAATATCTCTGTCACTCAGGGGCTCACTTCTAGTGAGTACGTAGATGGCGACCACGAGTTACCCTAGCTAAGGCTGGCAAGTCTTCCTATCCTTTATGTCAGCCTTTTTGCCCTTTTCCATGTCAAGCGTCAGGCCGTGAGACGGCTTGCTTTTTTCTTGGGCTCATATTTCTTTATAAATTAATTTTGCCGACCCCACATAGGGATAAGGCCAAGATAGAAGAAGAAGAAGCAAATATAATATTCCTGAAATTATAATATTGAAAAAGTTTTTTTAAATAATTCGATTCAAAAATTTTTTTGAAATATTGTAAAAATATTCCAGCAATATTATAATTGCAATATTGCAAATTAATTATTACTGGAATTTATTGTAATGCTGCAAAAAAATTTTTGAATCGAATTATTACATTTTTTTGAAATATAATATTTATACAATATTTCAAAAAAATTTTGAAATAATTTTATTTCATTAAATAAATTGCTATATTGTATATTACAGGAATATTTTTTACAATATTGCAAATTAAATATTGCTGGGGTATTTTTACAATATTACATAGGGCATAGGAATAGGAATGTATAGGAATGCTTTTGCAATATTCTGGCAATATTTCCCCCGATTCTTAAAAGCGCGGACAGTGGAATGTTGCTGGAAAGCTTCAGGAATATTGAGGGCCAAGGGAATTTAATAAAAAAATTATTTCATTTGTTCATCTGTAAATGTTTCAGACGCATATCTCGACATACTACGGGGCAGTTGCTTGTTATATTTTTTTAAGTTTTTATGTAATTCTTATAATTTTAGAGTATTTCTTAATTATAATTCATTATCTGTGTATATACATTCGCAATTAATCATAACACTACAAAATTATAATAGACCTACTTAAAAATCTAAACCAAAATTAAATAATTTATATAATCTTTCTGGCTGCTGAGTCTCTCTCCTTTAAAGTTGAATATTTTGTAAAAAATCACATTAAGACAAAAGTTTTTGTCTTAAGTTCAAAACCAAATGGAATTTAAATTCGTGTATAATAAAAAATTTCGTCGAGGCTTTTCACATTCCCGGATTTAGAGGAAAAAGACAAGAGGGCGAGTTTCCGCAATGAGTCAGACCAGCCGACCAATGACCAAGGCACTCTCGGATGACTTTGTTCAAGTTATATAAGAGACCAGCAAGTTGTCTCTCAACAACCGAGACGAGTCCATTTAATGACTCAGAAGAGGGCGGGATTTAGGATTAGAGACACTTCACTCTCTTGTATTTATTGGATATACAACAAGTTCTCGGCTTGTGCCCTTGTTCGTGAAAGATTTATCTAATCAAAAAACTAAAAGAATTTTTAAATAAAAATAATTCTTAAGACTTGACTCCCTCTATCGAGTTTCTTTTGTATTTTTATTGAAATAACTCAAGTCACGACGTTTTCCAGATTCTATTGGCAATAATAACTGCATCGGCACTTTTGTGAAAACCACGGGGGGATTTGCTTTTAGCTTTACTTCCTCATCGACATCAATAATCGATCTCTCTCTTATATTGACTGATTTAAAAAAAAGTGCTAAAAACTTTTAAAGAGTATTTTGAAGCAATAATAAGCAACAAGCAATAATAATAAATAATTATTATATAAATTGTCTTGAAAATTTGCAAACTTGAAGAGGTTTTTAATGAGAACGAAAAACAACCCGAAGCCGGGTTGCGAGGCTAGTATAATATTCAGGCAATAAAAAAAATATCACTATTGCACGTGTACATCAATTATTTTTTACACTTTTATATGAAAAGGGGAGTCACATTATTTATATGATGGATGACATTGATTTCGAATATGAGTTTAAATAGTAGATGTAAAAAGCAAAAAATAGAAATGTTCAAATGATTGAATATAAAATAATACCAAAAATGCTCGAAGGGTTGATTGATATCGTTTTATTTATTTAATAGAATATAGGGTGATCAAATTTAATCCTTTTAAGGGATATATTTTTAGAATGTTTCAATAATTTCTTTAAATCTGAAAAAGCGAGGTGTTTCGGTTCGATAATTTTTATTATATTACTTTCTCTTACCCTATACATTTTTTTTTTTTTTTTTTTTTTAAACACTTCTACTTTTGATGATTGGGAAAGCCTGACGCAGACAGATGAATGAGAAATAAAAATGCTGGAGGTACTTTCAGGCCAAATTTTAATACCACTATACAGCCGACGTTTCGGGGGACTCAACGCCTCCCTTCATCAGGACTAATGTGGTTTTAAACAATGAACCCTCAACGGTTTAGTCATAAGAAAATGAGTCAATAGTCCAATTTCGCCTGCTGGTAAAAAGAAAGGCATTCGAGGCGAGTTCTCATTATAATCATACTTCTACTTTTTTCTCGTTCACACAGTCTTTTCGGCAACTCAGGCCATATAAGACTTTTGAAGATAACAGTTATTTGAATATATGCATTTCGGGTCCGGACATTCTTATTTAAGCCATTTGGTATCCATATGTCTTAAATAAAATCATCGGACTGGGTGAGGTCCAAACCCGCAACCCTTGGTATACAAGGGCACTACACCAAGCCTGAGAAGAGGCTTGATTGAATATTAGCAGGGCCGGAACTAGGAGATTTTTTAGGGGGTGCAAAATTTAATTTGCCGCCCCTCAAAATTTTCTATACAAAATTCATATGATTTTACCTTTTTTTAGTAAATATTTCTTTAATTGCCGCCCCCTGATATCTGCCGCCCGGGGCACATGCACCCACTGCCCCCCTCTAGATCCGGCCCTGAATATTAGCCATAGTCAGCAATTTTCCAAATGATTGCTAAAGTTTTATAAATAAAAAAAAAAAAAGTAAAATTATTTTAATATAAATTTATATATATTTTTTTTAGCAATTTTTGAATTTGTATTATTTTATAAAATGGCTGGGAGAGGGGGGGGAGGCGTTATACGATTAAATATTTTTAAGTGAGGCGTGGTAACATAAAGTTTGGGAACTACTGGCTTAGAGAAGAAGAGTCTTAGCTTGAATAACTCTTAGTTGCCTTTCTCGTATTCACCACATATTACCTCCTAAATGTGCCTAGGATCGATACATTATTTTTGTCATAAGTTTTTTTTGGAACGAAGTTCTTTAACGCGGCTTACGCAGGGTGAATTGGGAGAAAATGTAACGTAACAAAAACGCGTTCCTAACAAAAATGCGTTCCCAGCGCCCGAGCGACGACGGAGGAAGGCGAGATTAGCCGAAGTCTTGGAGAGGCCACACCCACCTTTTCCTTCTCTTTATTATCTTCTATCTACAGTAGGCGGGAAATTGCTCACCGAAAGCGAGCAAGAGGTTCCAGCGGGCGCAGCTCCCTGGCTCCCTGGCTTTAACTATTATTCATATTAAATTATATTCTGAGTTGAAGAAAAGACGTGAGGAACTTCGTTCCTGCTGGGCGTCCTACGACCCCACTCGTTTGTTTTTATCTGATATAAAACACATTTTTGTCAAGAATTAATCTTATTTTATTATTTAAAATAATATGTAGTATTTGATATCAGGGGCGTATATAGAAATTTTTTTTCGGGGGGGGCCCGAACTCAAAAATTTTTCTGAGGAAAATTTTTTTTTTTAAGAAACTATACTTTTTTTCACACGAAATTTTTTGAGGAACATTTTTTCTATTGCGGAACCAAAGTTGTCCATCCTGCGGAAAAATTTGTTGCGCTGATGTCTGTATATCCCTATATATGTATATGTGTTTGGGAAATTTCGGGGGAGGCCCGGGCCCCTTCGGCCCCCCCCCTTAAATACGCCCCTGTTTGATATCCTACTGGATAGACAACCATCTCAAACCTTGGCTTTAATTAATTTTATGAAAAAAATGATTTATAATCAAAATGCATTTGTTTTATTTCTGTTATAAAAAGAATCCATAAAAATATTGTTACATGTTATAAACAATAATAAATGTCGATGTGGAAGGTCAACCCAGGAGCTCTTCGGTTTGGTCAGTGGCGACGACGCGTGACGTGTGACGCATGACGCGGGGGTGTCAAGCCGTGACTTGGATGGAGGCTGCCCGTGGGAACAACTCCGGGGACAATAGCAAGCCATTACAGATTAGCCGTGGTCCCTCTCCTGCCCCCAGGTGCAATGACACAGGTCCAGGGGGTCCCAGGGGACTAGGGGTCCCGGGAGAGACCTAGGTCAAGCCACGTGTAGAAAGAAGACCACCCGCGTCCAGGTGACCCTTGACGCACCTGGGGTCGACATTTGCATACGACTTGGTCGCCTGCAACGGTGCACCTAAGCATAAATGTGCTGCATTTTATATCTCACTCGTTCAGGTTAATTATTCTTTATAGGCTAGAAAAAAGTGAAGGTTGTTAAAAAGTGAAATGAGAGCAGGTATGGGGGGGGGATTCCGTGAAAAAAGTGTATAAAAAATCTGGTGTGACTGATCGCACAGCAACCTTTGGTAAGAGAAAGTTGTATTCTGTGCTTGTCACACCAGATTTTTCGTGTAGACATCTATACCTCTGGATCCGCCCTTGGATAAAAGGAGATCAGCCAAACAGGATAGTGTACATAGATTGAAAATCCCAATAGAAGAAGGCTTTAATTAAATTATACCATCAACAGTTGTTATGAATGAATCAATCGATCTCAATGAATAATACATCGAGATGCATATAGTGTTATAATTATATTATCATAATACAAAATTTTATATAAAATATGTACATAATTGAAGGAGATATGGAAGCAGATGTACATAAGTTCTTGTTTGATCGTCAGTATATATGGCCAACAAGAACTCATGATGACGTTATTTAATTAAAGCCGAAACGTTTTCTTTTATTGGAATTTTCATTCGATATCCTGTTTGGCTGACATCCTCTCCTTTTGTTAATTTAATAATATTCTTGTATTTCGATTGTCTGAAACTATCTTGACTATATGGAGGGCTGAGAAACATAGTGGAGTAAGTCAAATTTTTTTTGGAAATGAGGAAAAATTAACTAAATTTTGTAAAATAAATAAATTTTGTGAGCAAGAAACAATGTGTTTTTATTTGAAAATTGAATTGAGAATGATTAATTTTATTTTACCAGGTGTTTTTTTGTAACAAAAAATTTTAAATAACATATACTATCAGAACAAAAGAGATGAGTTTTTAATTAACATGTAAGTTTTATGGCAATAATTGCCATTTTTCTCAAAATAACAATCGCATGATTTACACCACTGCTTCTCGGCCCTCCATATGCAATATATTTGAAAAAATAACCATTTATCCCTTTATCTAACCGAATTTCTGCTGACCTTGGCTTTGCTTAACTAATTAATTATATAAACATAAAACTCCTATTATGATCGGTGGATATACTAATAGACCAGATTTGAAAAAAGTTGTTATGGTAGAAGAGGCATTCATTAACTTAAATATAAGAAATGAAATGGCATATAGGCAACCGGTTAATCAGATCGACATCTCTCTTTGCCTAGGTAGCCATCCGAAATCACAATTAAAACAAAAGATTTTATATTTAAATATACGTCGTAATACTCTTTCGTCTTGTTCTAAAGATTCGTTATTGTTCATTTCAGGTCCTGATTGATAAAATTTATTTAAATTATATAATTTATTTAATTAAAAAATGACGGACAATAAATAAGCTCAAATTAAGTAAAAGTTATTAAAAGAACCAAAATATTTTTTCTTTTACTAAACAGGACGTTTTATTCTTTTTTTTTTTTAATATTAATTAATTACTCATTATTTTTTTTAAACACCGTTTTCAATAAGATAACAAACATTTCAATAATTTTTTTTTTTCATTTATATCATTTTCTTAATTATTTAATTACATAATTGAAATGTTTTGATGATCCTGACGTTTTTTCGGTTAATTTTGCACCCTCCAATCAAATAAATTTGCCTGCAATTAAGTACTCTAATATAATTAAGAAAAAGTTTGAAGAATTTTTAAGACAATTCCATGAAGAGAATTTTAATTATAAATGCTTTGGACAGGAAAATGATTTCAGGTTTTGCTTAGGGGGGAGGGGGGAGACAAAAATAAATTATTTCTTTTCTACTCCCTCTTCAACCTGAAGGCCTAAACTTACACTAGATATTTTGAATTCTTACTCAATATTAAAGGAAGATTTGAAGACCCGAGTATTTTTCCTCGACTCTCCCCTTACTTCCTCAATGAGGGTGGAAAGTCATTTCGAAATTCCAAGGAGATGTTGCTCAAATAGAACGTGACACAGTGACTGAAGGACACAATTAGATATATAGTATAGATCAGAGGTGTCCAAACTTTATGCAGCAAGGGCCAAATTAGGGTATAAATATATTTGAAACGGGCGTAACTAGGGGGATCCCCCAGTGGCGTAACCAGGGGGGGGGGCGAGGGGGGCTCGAGCCCCCCCCCGCCCCAGGCGCATCGAGCCCTTGGCGCCCCCCGGAACCGGCATAGGCGCCCTACGGCCTCTAAAATATAGCCCAGCGTATGTGATTTTATCATATTCTTTTCATCGATTGTCTTAAAAAATTGATTGTTTTCTTTTAAAATTATATTACAACTTGAATTCTACTATTTTAAATGAATTTAATTCCAAAAATAATAAATAACGTATATAGAGGCTTTATAATTAAATTTTTTTTTTATTTTGCAATATATAAGCCTTAATTTGATGTTTTAAGGATGTGGAGATTTACTCAGGATTCGTATAAGCCTTAATATTTAATTTTTTGGAATTCAAAATTTTTTTAAGCATAAAGGAATTGAGCTATGAGACTGAAATGTTATATTTAAGTTAAACACCCCCGGGACCGTGAAAATAAGCTTTTAATCAAAATCGGCCAAAAAGTACTGGTATTTTACTGATGTAGTTTTTCAGTTTTTTCGATTTTCTCAAAATGAAAGGGCTTTTACCATTCTTCAGGCCCGCCCGAGCCCGCCCGGAATTTTTTCAAACCCGCCCATTCCCGCCCGAGATTTAGTGAATGAATGAACGAATGTCTAGCAATTTTTAAATAAAATTTCATTTGCATGCCCGTCGAAATAAAATACTCTATTTTAAAAAGTTTTTATTCTTTGATATTTTCCCGAAAACTGAATAGTTTTTGAAATAATCACAGAAGAAAACGACATTTTTCGTAAAAGCAAAGAAAAATCAAAACAAAATCATACAGGGGTCATTAAAAAACATGTAAATATAAACAAATTCGCTGAGAAAATTACTGGATGCAAAAAATTTGCCCGCCGAAGGCGGGCAATTTGCTCGCCGAAGGCGAGCAAAGGGGTCCAGGGGGCGGAGCCCCCTGGAAAATCGGCGCCCTAGTTGAGCTTCGCCCCCCCCGCCCTCAAAGGCTGGTTACGCCGCTGGGATCCCCCCAATAAAAATTGAGACAATATGGGGCCTTCCAAGCCCCCACGGGGGATGGCTCCCTCCCAGCCAAATTCCCTAGTTACTTGAATATGATAATTAACAAACGCATTGTGATTATGTTACAATTCTTTCGATTTTTTTGATCTTTAAAATGTATATTCTCATTTTGCCATTGAAATCTTCTGAAGACCACTTTACTCTTGTTATTTAATAGAAAAGTTGTGTGCTGTGTGACCAGTCACACCATACTTTTTCATACAAATAAATTTTCTTAAAGAAAAAATGATATATAGCTACTTACTTACTTACTTTTTTTTATCGATTCTTTTTGTATGAATTATATTTCTACACTTTTACAAAATTATTAACAACAAATCATCTTCCATAATAATCCCTTCCTAAAAATAATTATTAAAAAAAAATAAATAAATTAACAAATCTATAGGTTGCTTAAATATAAATTACCTTTATTATATTCCAATATTTCACTTTCATTTCAAAATATTTTATTTTTTATTTTTTGCCCAACCATCTTTTTTTCTATATGTCAAAATGTAGGTAACTTTCTCCAGCGATTTTGAAAAAAATTATGAGAATTTTATTCAAACATCTGAAAAATAGCAAGCAAAATATTAATTATATGCATTATTTATTTAATCATCTACCGAAGGTATTTGAAGTAGTCGATTGAATAAAGCACTTCTAAAAAAATTATGAATTTTGAAATTTTATGTTATCTAAAGTATGATCTAATCCAAATATATTAAATTGTTATGGCTGGTTGACTCGAAATATATCTAATTTTTAAGACAGGAAAAATTTGAACGCATGATGCTCAATCTTAATTCATACTATTAATTTCAACTAGCTGTGCAATCCGCTTACAAGCCCCTCTCCCTTTTTTTGATTTAATGGGTAAAATAAACGTTAAAATTTCTAGTTACCATATTCATTATTTAGAGCCAAATGCTTAATTAAAATTCCTTTAATAAACTAAATACATGATTAAAATTGGTATGAATATCCTATTAATTTCTAAGAATTCCTTTGATTTAATTCCCATATAAATCGGTTCAACTGCAGGAAGAATGTACAATTTAAAAAAAAATAATAAAAAACATTCAATTTAGGTCAGATTATAAAATCTAAATAATGTTTTATTCATAGAGGATTTATTAAAGTCGGCGACGAAGCAAAGAAAGGTCCCGGGTTATTTTTTTTTCTTTCTTTCTTCAGCAGGCCACCACCAACGTCTCAACATAGAATCGAACCCATGTGCCCATGTTCGATGCCGGCGAGAGTGAAAAATCGCGGTCACGTTGCAAGAGTTTTCGCTGTCGATACTCGATACCGTTTCACCAAAGATGATCGGGATACCGCTAACCACCCACCGGGTGACGACTTCGCTGAACAGAAAAAAGGGGGGCTGCTAGTGCTCTTGTTTGTTATCGGGTGGTCGTTTGGTAATTTAGAGCACATGATCAACGGCAAACAGTCGTGGGAATTGAAGACAATACCGGTACCGAGAAAGGAGAGTCTAGTACTAACTAATCGCATAAATAACTAATTTTTAAATCGATTCGCAGGGTTACCGTTAAACGACTGATCTCAGGGAAATTTTAAAAAAATTATATATTATAAACTTGTAATAGTAGTTTGTTAAATTTTTTATTAAATTTAAAAAAAATAAGGAAAGGGGTTAGCCAATGGCTGCAGTTTCTATAGAGGATATTTGAAGGGGATTATATAAATAAACAGAGAAGAGTTAATAAATTCTCTTCCTTATTTCTAACAAATACCAAGTTCCGTTTTCTTTGAGAATTTAAAAAAATAGTCATGATTTGGGATAACAACGAGAATCTATTTAATAAAGTAGGAAATTTATTTGCAATACATTTTTTTATTTACCCTACTTTTCATAAAAATTCACGCAATTTATCTGAAACTATTTTTTGCAAAACCCAATGATTGTCGCCAACAATTTTAACTTGGTTTTGATTATTTAAAAATCTGGTGGCCCTCGGGGCTTGGCGTAGAGGTTAGCGCGCTAACCTCGTATACCAAATGTCGCGGGTTCGGACCCCAGGCAGTCCGATGATTTTATATAAGGCATTTGGATACCAAATGGCTTGCTTATATAAGAATGCCCGGACCCCACTATGTATAATAATCATTAACGGATATCGTTTAAAGTCTTAAATGGCCTAAAGTTGCCAAAAAGACTGTGTGAATGTGAGTGTGAATGAGAAAAAAGTGTGAATGTTAAAAAAAAAAATCTGGTGTGACTTGTGTATTGTGCTTTCACACCAGATTTTTTATGTCGAGATTTATTTAGTTTTTCATAGCACCTTAGTTCCGAACTACACAAAATTTTTAAATTTTTTTTTTTTAATTTTCAAATTTTTAAATTTTTTTACAATTTTTTTTCAAATTTTTTTTTCAATTAGGGAAATGACAAAATTAAAAATGGGAAAGTCGTTAGAATAGAAAGATTTTTCAAATTCATTTTCCGGCTCTTAGAGCCGATGTTAAATCCCTTTGGGCTCCCCTTTGGAACTTCTACACATTTAAAAAAAATTTCCAATTCTAATGAATAAAAGAACTAAATTATCCAAATATGAGATTTAAAATTTTAAAAAATAACCACCCCTGAAAAATAATTCAGGCAGTCAACATTTAAAACATACACAGAGCCTATGAATCTATTGACTTTTTACTTATGAAATGCAAGTGGTCCAGATTTTTCGCAGAAAAATTTTTGAGTTAAGCCACTCCCCCGCAAAAACTTTCTATATACCCCTGATAGGAAAGTTTCGGTTACGGTTTCGGCCGAAACTAAGATTGAGGCCGAAATTCGGTTTCGGTTGAAAATCTTGTTTCGGTCTGACCCTAAATAAAAGCATTTAAAGCAGTATTAATTATTTAAAATTTATTTAAAATAATATATTTTTTTTTCTCTTATTATCTTAGTCAGAGGCAAGTCAACGATTGTGAAATTAAATTAACTCTCATTATTATATACAGTAGAACCCCCTTTAGGCTTTCCTTTTATAGATTGTATATATGGCTTTTTACTCTTTCAGATTATAGGTAGCTGGCTTAAAATTTGCTATATAAAAGATTCTGGTTTTAAAAGTGATCCATTAAAATTAAGATAAATCTCAGAAAAAGTTTATTTCTCAGTGGCAGTTTTCTCCTAATAATTCCACAGTTTTAATGGCCTATAAACCCATTTAAAAAAAAGTAAAAATCACCGATTACCATAACCTATTAAAGAGAGTTGTTCTGGAAAATAAGATTGCCAATTTTTTTTCATGCTAAGAGATGTGTGGGCTGCTTTACCTTGCATCGAGATACCAAATGGTCAAACGAAGACTTGTTTCCAACTACTTTGCATCCGCTTTGCATGTGACGGATACCTAAAAGCGACCGAACTGTGTACAAGAGCTGAAGAGTAACCTCACCCCCCTCACCCCTCTACATGATGAAGGATGATTAAAGTTCTACTTTGATTCCTCTACTATTAGCATCGTATTAAGTCTCAGGCTTTTTGGATAAAATTAAAACGAGATTCATCTACAGTATTTATTACTATGATTTTCTCCTCATTTGTAAAATTTTCATAAATTATTCGATAGTAGGCCTATATCAAAGAATTTAGTAGGTAACGGGAAGGTTTATATGAAAAATGTATTAAGCGAATATTCTTCGAAAAGTGTGTGTGAAGAAAAGGGAAATGAAAAATCAAAATATTTATTATCCAGGGGTCGCAATTTTGCCGAATCATTAGCGTAGACACATCTCGCAAATTTGCATGAACAGTCTATTTGAGTATTGGTTGATGAAAATTCAAAGCTTTACCTAATTTACATTTATTATTTATTTACGTATTTATTTTGCCCTTATTAAAAAAAAAAATATTAGATCCCGTAAGGACCCCCCCCCCCCCAGGTAGATTTGCAGCCAAGGAGCTTAAAAATTTTTCTCATGTTTGCAAATCTACCTTCCCTACGATCAATATATAACATCCATTTTGCACTTTTATTAAATATTAGATCCATTTAAACAGGCAAATTAAATTATCTTATCTTATACTATTTAACGAGCAATGTACGTTTTTCTTTGTATGTAAGCATATCAGTTTTCGAAAATAGTTCTGACGATTTTTTTCAAATTTTAAATATTGCACAATAGATAGCTACTATTTCCGGTACCAATATGATAGTGCTCTAGGCATCGGCGTAGCCAGAAATTTTTGATGGGGGGGTTCAAGAAAGTTTTTTCAAACATTTGAAAAATTTAAGAATATTTTAGGGTTTTATAAATCATTTTGGTTTTTTTTTTTAGCTAGAGTAAATTATTATATTTTACTTTCTCTTACCCTATTTTAAATATAACTTGCATTATAGTGCCTAAATATCTAGTAATGGCTTGGGTCGCATGGGGGAGGGGGGGGGGGGGGTTTGAACCCCTCCCCCCTCCGTGGCTACGCCTATGGCGCTAGGTTTCGTCTTTAGGAAAATTTGGATACTAGTACTTTACCGATGTACTTTTTACTTTCTCTTACCCTATATATGAAATATATAGAGAGAAAGTATTGGATTCATGTCAAAAATTCGATGTCGAGATTTTGATGGATCTTCATGTTTTTTAATTTTTCCTATTTTATAAAAAAAAAAAAAAAAAAACACCGAGCTTGACTTAAATGGAACTTTCGTGGTTTTAATTATTATTATTATAGGAGGTTTTAATTATAGACCACATTTTTATTAATTATTTATTAAAAATATAAATAATTAATACAAATATGGTCTATAATTAAAAACTCCCAAAATAATAAAGCAATTGATATCTCTAATGTCTATTACCTGATATTAAATAAAAAATGAATTATTTACTAAAAGAAGATTGTTTTCTCTAATTGAAACGAATATAAAATTTAATGGTAAATGATCGAGTAGCCGGGGGCCCTATTTGATCCGTGAATGCAGTGAGACCGAGGCCGTGACTTGGCCAGGGTTCGTATCTAAGAACACGTGTAGTTATGTGCGACGCGACATGTCGCGTGATGGATGAGTCTGGGGCTCGGTTCAAGTCTCGCCCCCGCGAAGCAACGCCTGGGAAGCGCCGGTTCCCAGGCACTACTCCCACTCTTTTTTATTTTGCGATTAATTGATTCGCCAATATCTGCCAGGATAATTAATATTCTATTACATAATTTAATCGGAGAAAAAAAAAAAAGAAATTCATTCACGAATCAAACAGTAATATAAAATCTTTAAGCCCAAATTTATCATTTTCATTTTCATGTTATTTGTCTTACGCTGCACAGTTAGCTGCATAAGAAAAAAGCGGACAAAATTCGAAAAAATGAACTTCAAAATATAAAAACAACTTTTGGCACACTAATAATAGACTATATGTGGACCTCAGTACAATAATTCATTCCCTCCCCCCCCCCTTCAACCCAAAACAAAGTTATTGAGCGCCAAAGTGGCCAGAGAGCTTAGTAACTTTTCTTTGCGTTTAAAGTTGATATTCAGAAATTTTTTTCATGTATTATTTAGGAAAATTCGGATACTACAGTAGTACTTTACCGATGTACTTTTTACCTTCTCTTACCCTATATATGAAATATATAGAGAGGAAGTATTGGATTCATGTTAATGAATTTTTTTTTAATCATAGATAAATTCTGAACTTCTTTCTGAAAATATTTTTGTTTTTCTTGTATTTCAATTATTTATTTTTAAGTAAATTTTTTGGTAAGTAAAAAAAAGGCAATATAAATTTTTTTAATTTCAAAAAGTTTATGGGATCCCTGCGGATCCCTAACGAAATTAATAGATTCTGAAACTAGAATACATGTAGAACATAATTGCATCGGAATTTGCTGCCCAAATCTGCCCGCCGATTTTTTATAATTCGGCAGAAAAACAAATGATTACCGTCAAACCATATGAACTTTTCTCTCTGATTTACAGATAATATTGAAACGTGCAAAGGGCTGACGTATAAAATAAAACCAAGCTATTATTAGTATAAAATTTTAAGGTGGTGTCTCATATTTTCTAATCTTTTGAAAAAATAATCTATGAAAAGAAAATATGCAATATTTGAAAATTATAGCTTTTCTTGTTCATATTCTTATTAACATTATTGAAATGACTATATGATATTTGTATACATGTGATAAAGCCCCCTGGACCTCCTTGCTCGCCTTCGGTGAGCAAATGCATCAAATTTATTCTTGTTCACAGTAAGTTATATATAAAAAAAAAAGAAAATATTCTTTGACACCTTGAGTAAGGGTACCCTATATATTTTGTAAAAATAAATGACATTTTTGTAACAAGTATTCCCCCCCCCCCTAGACCGACCCTGAATGAGACAAATCTGGAACCAGTGGCATATCAAGAATAATTAGGATGATGGGTTAAAGAAAATGAGCATAATTCTCCTTTTAAAATCGTCCGATATTTTTGTAACTTATATTTATTTTTAATAAGCTTATTACTTGGAATTTTATCCGAATCTTTTTTGAATTAGTTATCTCTGACAAATCTTCTCTCCTAATGAAAGACTCTCAAATGTTTTTCTTATTTTTTGCTTTATATTCATTTCATGTCTTTCTACCCTATTTATGCCAAGTGTCAACATTGGTTTTCAGAATGGGACTTTCTCATTATCTGAAAATGATAAAATATTTTTCTTTGGAAATAATAGGAAAATGGTTAAAAAAAAATTACTTAAAATAATCATTCCATATTTTTATTTTTGAGCATAAATTCCATATTGTTATCACTTAAATTTGATTCATATTTCAACGTTACTTAGTTTTTCCTGAGATAATTTATTAACAAGAATAAGTCTATCTGGCTCGTGTAAATAGATATATAATTAATTTAAAATAATGATGATTTTTATAGATATTTATCTTTTATATAATAATATATAATATAATTAATAATAATACATAATAATAATTATAATAATAATCATAATTATAAAGAATCCCATCTAATTCATGGAATAATAATTAAAAAAAGTATAACTGTTTTTTTTTCTTTTTCATGATATACACTGTACATTTTTTCATTTAGATAAAATAGCTGTCTATTCAATGGGAGATAATTTTTGAAATTTTTGATGCCTAGGGGGTAATAAGGATATTTTTTTATATGAAAGTAAGTACAAGTTAGTATAATATTTTGATCAAATATATGTTTAAACGCCTTTACAATTCAACTCTATATCGCTATCCAAAAGAGTAACAATGATTATAATAAGATAACAACATTTGGGCTAACAATTAAGTACATGAGTGGCATTTTGAAAATATCCACAATGCGTGCAACAATATTTTTTTATTACGTTTTTTTTTTTTTAATATTTTATTTTTTCAATCTTTTTTTTTTTTTTTTTTGTTAAATATGCGTGCAATATTGAATAAAATTTTAATATCAAATAAAAGTTGAAAAAATAAAAACTAAATAAAATTGGTATTTTTAAGATATGAATTAGAGGAGAAATTGTTAATAAAATCAGATGATTTTTTTGTTCGTTGTGTAGAATAAAAGGGAATATCGAAGATGGTTAATTTAGGGAATGTACAGAGCCATTGCCTATACGTAAAAAGTGCAGAATGTGAATTTGAATTATCTATCCAAATTGCTCTTGGTTTGTGACTGTTTTTTTGTGATTGGTGATCTAGGAATAAAAATAATTAATAATATAGAGTATAAGCTAGTATAAATATTAAATAATTAATTAAATTTTACTTTGATTATTTTGCTTAAAACGATAAATATAACAAAATTTTTAAAATAATATTAACTAAATTAAATCTTTTGATTTTTTTTTTTACTTTTAATAAATATTTATCTTCTACTCAATTAGATAAAGTATAATAATAATAAGATTAATTTTTTTTTTTTAAACAATGCATTTTTTTGTCTCCTTATTCACCAATCATTTAGGAATGGCCCTGGGAATGTAACGCTGTTTGTGTATGAATCAAATGTGTATACATATTTTTTTTTAATTAGAAGGTAATTTGGATTTTTTAATGAAGGACCATCAATAGAGAATCACATGCTGGGCGCATCCTGGAGTTGGTACAAAAATAAAACGTCTATACATGGATCACGCATTCACACTCACATATATCGTTCTCGCTATTTATATATAATATATATATGTACAATGAATTTAAATTAGACTATTTACATGAATTATAAACTTATATATACATATAAAATATATGTATATATATATTTATAAAATATTAAATTAAAAGAAATCACACGATATAAAGAAATACACTCGTTTAAAAAAATCGATCTCTTTAGTTGGATGAAATCAAAATAACATAAAATCAAAATAAAAAAAATAAAAAGTAAAAAGGGACTAAAAAATAATAGGAAAATTATAAAAAAATAAATTAGTATCTAAAATTTTAAATATTAGATATGAACATTCACTACAAAATTAGATAGTTACTAGAAAAAGCACTATATAAAAAAAAAATGATAAAATAAATAAATAAAAACAAAATGAATTGAATCTGTCCAGAGCGAGAGTGCAATGACAGAGAGAGGTGAAGATTCGGCATGCTCTTGGATAAAAGCCATTTGGATACTAAAATTAATTCAATATCACTTGGTAAACAGTCAAATTTGGTTTTACCTTTGCTTTTATATATTAATTAAATAATTAATTATTATAATTGATAATGAGTTGGTGACATTATTATATAGAATAAATATTTAGATATTCTTGGTAAAATTGATCTAAGAGGATCAGCGGAGGGTTAATTAAGGCAATGATAATTTCATATTTTTTTTTTTTTTTTTTTTTTTTAGGGTATATGGACTGAAAGAAGAGAGGATATCAGCATTCATCTCAAATCTTTCCCAACCAATCTAATATAAATCGAAGTATTAATAAAAAAAAAATTCTTTTATTCACGAAATGAAGACTAGATTATTTCGTACGTGTATTCATCATTATATATATGAGTAACATATAAGCTGAGTTGAAAAAATCTAGGACCCAGTCATAAGTAGAAAAAGTAGAAAAATCTTGATTTGGCCATCTGCTAATGCCCTTTTTGAGATATTCTCAATATAAAGGCCAATATCAAAATGAATTTATATTTAAATCTAAAATACATATAATATATGTATATATTTTTTTTTTGAAGGGAGGAATTAAAAAAATAACTAAAATTATTGTTATTAAATAGTGCAGGTGCAACGGTATCGGTCCCTTGAACCGTGCTCTAAGGCTGAAAGGCGGCGCCGTGGCACCTTTTCAGGACGCAACACGAACACGACTGGGCCATTTTTGTAATTTGTAGCGTAATAATCAGTGAATATTTTTTGTATTTTTTTTTATACCTGACATGGTCACTATCGGTTGACTGGGCCTACGCCCTATCGCATTCTCGTTTCTTCGAATTGAATGCCGTTGATCTATATAATAGGTTCAGCAAGTGCTTTTTATCGTGATAAGCATGGACCAAAGTAAAGTCAGCCAAGACCTGCCCAGCTTAAAAATGCAGGCACAGATCGTACAGGTAAATCCCGAACAAGCGCCTTCACACGCAAGTTCCTATCTTCAGTGAGCAGCACACACTCCCGGAAGACATGCCGCCGTCCCGAATCGTCTTTGGTGTCTACGGAAATAGGAGGGGACCCACCTGAATTTTAAAAAGAATTCGTTTAAAACTCTAATTAAATAATTAAAATTATTATTACTAACTTATAGGAATTTCAAAATTTGCAATTAAAATAAAAAATTTATATTGAGTAAAATTGTGGGTATATGAAACAAATAAATAGAATATTAAAATAATCATTGTTACCTGGTGCATCTGAAGATTCTGAACGCCCATGCATTTTACAGAGATTCAAACAAGATGTTAATACTCTGTCATCATTATGTATTGTTCCACAGTCGGTATCTCTATCCTCTTCATCGAGTGCGATTGATGTAATATTAATGACAGTACCCTGAGTAGTAACACATCGTACCCCAGGGGCACGACTTCGTAGGAAGCTGAGCGCTTGACGAGCAGAACTGGCTACTTTTGCGGCATGTTCTGCTGACACGAAGGCTGGTAAAGGGATCACGTCGCGGTCTCTTCCACCCCGAGCCAAGCCCTCTAATTCCTTGAACACTAATATCCCAAAAAGAAGGAAATCAATGACAGTAAATAAATTATAAAAATGACTAGTTAAAATCAGAAACTTTATGATGGGAAGAAGAACAAACATCTTTTGCGAGATGTGTTTGTGCTTAAGATTGGGCACAATTGCGCCCCCTGGAATCGAGCCAGGACCTCCACGCCTTCTCGGTGGGCGGACTACATTTATCCTTAAGGTGCGCGTCTCGAGGTGCTGATTTTGAGAGGTTCCATCGGCCACAATTTTGAAGCTATCGACCCCAATTTTCTTTTTAAATTAAAGCTATTTAAAATATCTAGAACTTAGAGGAAATCCTTTAAAAGATATTTAAAAAAAAATCTGTCTATATCTTATAGATACGGATTAAATTAGTAATCATTGTGTTAAAGAATAATTAATTTTTTGCCTTTAATTAATTTGCTGGAACCTTTCAAAAGAAATGGACTAAAATGCTTGTTTCCCTATGGGCAGCACTAACGCCATCTCTTGCTGCCTAGAGTAACAAGCTTCTGAATTGGCTAATAACGGTTTTTCGAGACTCGCCCCTTAAGAAAGCAATCAATTTTAAAAGGTCTATAATAGAATCTATTAAAAATGGCTATATTAAATATTATAATATAATTAATAAAGAAATTAATCGATAAAATTAAAAAATTAGTCGAACTAAATTTATCGTTAAAAAATATTTAATTAAATACCAAAACAATGGAAAAATTTATGAGATTATAGATAAAAAACTTTGGTAAATAATATAGTTTAAATAAATCATAGTATTAGAAATAAGTGGATATTGAGGCAGTGAGGTATTCATTTTTGTAAATCGAGGCCAAGTCAAAAGGGACTTAATGCATCTGAAGGCTAATAATAAGAATTAGGTGTCGAGGAGACTGCAATCAGTTGAACATTGACCGCAGGTTCGAGATCAAGTCAACTAAGTTCAAGGGCGAATCTCTCACGCCGTTCTATGAATCTTATAAGGGTTAGAGGGAGGTAAGGACCACCCTCGTGGGAAGTCAAGCACAAATAGCCAAAATTCTTATCGAAAATTCCTTACCTACAATTTGCACGAAATATTATAGTCTATTTTCTAAATAAAATTAATCTATATATCGATATTATCTTTCAAATTTTTCACATCATTGATCAAGTGTGGTATTGATAGAAAGAAGAATTCATGGATTCATAAAATAAATTTTTTATAAAAGTTAAAAATATTAATTTTTCCAATCTTATTTCGTGATTTAAGACTGCAGGTCCAGGCTAATGGGTTCTTGATTTAAAAGAAAATGAATCAAGTACGTAATGTACTCACCTACAAGTGGTACCATGAGAGTGTAATGATTTCGAGCTTGTGCTGCTACCAGTTGTAGTTTTTCAAGGTAGTCAATAAAACAATTAGTGTCCGGAACAAGATAATGTGGTTTTACTTCAATTACCACACAATGAGACGCATCTCGGAGAAGTTCCTGAAATAAAAAAGAAAACAAAAATCATTTTATTTCTATTGTATGTAGATCATCATCTCTACCAAAAAATCAATATTCATAATGATGCTCTGCCAGCTTGTCAAATGTCTATTATATATTAAAAATCTGGTGTGACTGGCGCACAGCACACAACTTTCTCTTACCTTCGGTAATCGAAAGTTGTGTTCTGTGCTTGTCACACCAGATTTTTCGTGTCGACATATATTTAGTTTTCGCCAATATATTAGAATTCAAGATGTAAAATTTATAAACAGAAAAATATTTATTACCATGGCAACAATTTCTCCTATTCTTCCTATGAAGTACAAGAGTAAAGTGTGCTTCGAACAATTTTGAGAGCAAAATGAGAATATACATTTGAAAGAGCATCTAAAAAATAATTGATTTTTGAATTTTAATCAAAATCGTTAGAGCGAATTTTGAGAAAATCGAAAAAAATTGAAAAAGTACATCAGTAAAGTACTAGTTCTCTTTGGCCAATTTTGATTAAAAGCTTATTTTCACGCTCTAGGCGGGTGACTAACTTAAATATAAAATTTCAACCTCATAGTCAATTCCTTCATGCTTAAAATTGAACACACACAGACAGACAGACCATGTCGCGAAAACCACTTTTTTGGATTCAGAGGACCTCAAAACGTGAAGATCCATCAAAATCTCGAAATCGAAATACTTTCTCTATATATATATATATATATTACATATATACATAGGTAAGAGAAAGTAAAAATAAATTGTATATCTGTGCATTTATGGAACTTTTGTTGTTTTTTTCATCTACTATAGCATACATGAAGTGATTTTAGTTAAACTTAATTTCGTTGCTTCTGATTTAGTTCAAAAAATCAGTGAAAAAAAGTATTCTCTAATATATTTTCTATAGATTTTTGTGATTTATTTCTAAGCAAGCATGTTTAATTATATTTGCCTAAATGGCTTAGGTCAAAAGCAAAAAAAAAAAAAAAAAAAAAAATTATATTTACTTATTGTTTGTCATGTAAATGGCCAAGAAGCTCTACCATAAAAAAAGTTTGGTCCTTTGAAAAAGTAAAAAACTGAAAAAGTACCCGTATATCAGTAAAGTACCAGTATGTCTACTTTTTGGCCGTTTTTGTTCAAAAGCTTATTTTCACCCCTCATATAAAATTTCAACCTCGTAGCTCATTTTCTTCATGCTTAGAAATGTCCACACAGACAGACACACATACCATTTTGAGGGACCCACTTTTTTGGACTCAGGAGACCTCAAAACATATATATCCATCAAAATCTCGACTTCGAATTTTTCACATGATCGCAATAGCTACTTTCTATAATTTCAAAGTAAAAATAATATCCATGGATTATTTGTAAACATAATATTTATATATGTATCTTTTAAAATTCTATATTTAGACAAATGTTTCTGGTTAATTTTGCATTCTTTCTATTAAATGTATCAGTAAAAAGTATAGGTACGCCAGATTTCAAACTCAGGCCTTCCTAGAGAGCTTCGAAAGAGTTCCCTTTAGCTATCCAACCAACTCAGATCCGTGAAGAATAGTTGTTTATATCAAAATGGCAGGAAAATGTCCTTAATTAATTAAACAAACTTGGCATAAATCATTTTGAATATTATTATGAATGAATTTTAAAAGAAAAAATAATAAAAAATATTTAGGCAAAGGATTTAACAAAGTGCTAGAAGACAAACAAGAAGAAGTCGGAAGAAAAAAGTTTAAATTTATGAGTCCGTGACCAGATAAACTAAGATATATAATAGACTCTAGAGATCGGAAGATTTTAAAATAACAAAGTGTTTTATTTATTTTTAATATAAACTTTGTGATTTTATCTACGGTGATATTAATGTGCCATATTATTATATACATATATTTATACCCTTATTTTATTTCACAAGTATAAATCAAGAATAAAAGAAATTTATTTAAAGGGTCATCGGCTCCATACATGGATACTTAATAAAACGTTTTTCAAATGCAGTATTAGGACTTAACATGTTAAGTACAAAAAAAAAATTTTTATTTAAAAAATACAAAATCCCCCCCCCCCCCCCCAGGTAGATTATTAATTTTACAGTAGCGAGGCAAATTGAATAAATAATCAGGATAAGTAAACAGGAGAAGAAAAGTCAGCAGCTAATTGTATTCATTTTTATTCCCATCAGGTGACGTATCGATCCCGGTTGGAATCATCATCAGAACAGATGAGGATGATTCTGATTGTACTACCAGCTTTAAGCTCCACGTATCTAAATGAACACAATGTTTTATTGGTCTAAAGACCTAACTATTAGTTCTGACAGTTCTTCGTCAAAATTTCTTGAGACAAAGAAACCGAGGCGCCTTTTTCCAAAAAATACTCTCCATCCCGAGACGAATATAAAGTTGCTGATGTGTTTTTATTAATAGTATAATCGAACAATTATTTATTTGATATAGTAAACGTATGAATTTCTGAGTCAAATTTAATTTTTAAATGTGGATAAAATTTTACGATTTTTTGCTTACGCCTGTTGTGGCCACTCTGACTCGGAGGTCCAGTACAACTTCTGTAGCTATACTCCTTTTTTGGAGTCAAGGAATATTTAAAAAAAAAATCAAATGAAAAGAAAATAAGAATCAAAATTTTCTCTTTCATGAATAAGGAAGACAGTAAAGAAAAGTAGAAATTAAAAAAAAAAAAAAATTATGAACGATTAATTATTTGTGATTTTCAGGATAAGTAAACAGGAGAAGAAAATACTGCAGCTAGTTGTATTTATTTTTTTATTGATCTCCGTTGGGATCATCCTCATAACTATTGTGTACACAACAAGAGATGAAGAAATTTGACGATATTAATTTCTTCATCTCTTGTTATCTGCTCATAGTTCTGAGGATGATGCAAACCGGGATCGAAACGTCAACATGATGGGAAATTATAAGCCCTAAGTATCATGATTTTATTAAATTACACCTCTAAACTTGGTGAAATTGATGAAAAGAAACCCTTTCAATGAGAAAAGACAAAAGTAACTCATTGCAGAAAGAGCTTTGTTTAGTTTTCAATGTTCAAAGAATAGGCAAGACGGCAGACGGGCACCGGAACAGAAACATGCAGAAAAGGAGAAGTGATTTGCACACATGTTGATGAAAGCAAATTGTTGCTATAGGCACAGATGCGAACCGTAACTAATTCGAAGAAGACAATCGTTAGAGAGACTCTAATCATACATGTCAAAGGTTAAATACGGATCGTATTTTAAAATAAAAATATTTCATTTAGTTTTAAATAGAAATTAAATTTAAGGAAAGAACCAGAGATTAAAATCAAGCATTAAAAGGATACCTCTCACTGCTTGTTTTTATTCCCCGGTTCCTTCCTTATGTATATATAGGCCTATATTTCCAATCAAAAATTAAATTTTTTTGATTATATTAAATGTAATTTACTCTAAAAATTTCTTGGGGGTTTTTTTTGGAACGAAGTTTTTTTACACGGCTTAAGGTAGGGTGAATTGGCAGAAAATAGCATGTAAAAAAAAGCAGCAGTAACAAAAATGCGTTACAGCGCTCGGGAGGAAGGCGAGGCTCGCCGAATCATTACCTACCACCCTCACCAGCTCTAGATAATTCTCTTTCTCTCTATCTCTTTCTATAACTTATTATTTAAAAAAAGAAAATAATTATTTATTTTTAAAACAAATCTTTTCTTTTTTAAATAATATTCAGCCCTTGGGCCTTGGTGTAGTGGTTAGCGTACTGGCCATTTGCTCGCGGGTTCGCAATCCAATTGAAATAAATAGATACCTAGGTCTCAAGACTCCGAACGTTTTGCTTTTTTTTTGGAAGTGAAACTTAATGGACGAGTGAATATGTTCGTTTCATGTTCCTCAGAGGGTTACGAAACGTTGTATCCCTTCCACACAGGTTGAGATAGTGAGGAAAGTTCACGAGAGCAGAACCCCAGCAAATTTGAATTTTCTTGGGGACTCAGAAATAAGAATAAGAAAAAGAAGGCTCTCCACTCGACTAGATTCAACATATTTATACCTCGAAAACCAGTTAATAAATCAAAATTCAATAAGTGGTCTTCTCTTTGGAACAGATGGAAATTTTGCGTCGAAGTTTCACTTCTTTAGGGTCTAGTATGATTTCACGTTTTTTTTTTTAATTTGGAAATATATGCATTTTATTTTTACTCCAATGCTTTCGTTCTACTAGTGATATTTAAACTATAAGCCTATTTAATCTTTTGCATTTGGAGATGGTGGGGTAAACTATTGGGTAACTTATATAAATGTATTTCTAGAGATTAGTGTTTAAAACAGAGAGCCTCACGTGCGCCTATACTATTCCTAATGTCTGTTTATAGTCATCAAATGATTGCCCAACTTGGTGTTCATTTACACGCGGAGTAAAGCTGCGTGGATGCTTAGATTTCATGTCCGTAATAACAAAGAATAAATTATAAAAAGAAAAAAAAAATACTAGCTTCTCAAACAAAGAAAAAATAACAGTGAAGTTAGGATTAATTAGATCTTATATTTCTTGAATGCATTAAATTAAAAAAAAAAATATATTAAAGGAAAATTATTCCCTTTATTAAAAACAATTTAGAGTTTAGGCAAACTAATTAGACCTATATCAAATGATAATGAGAAAAATATCTTGGAATCTTTCGGGGAGAGAAAAACAAAGAAATTTTATATAAAGGAGTAACATGTCTAAATGATGAGAAAATGGCGATCAGAGAAGTAATTTTTTGGCTAAATTTCAAACACTATAATTAGGTAAAATTAATTAAAATTAAACAAATACACTATGTGATGTTTCAATATATTTATTTGAAGAAATACTTGATAACTATTTTCGACACTCAGGGTGTCATTTTCAGAAGTATTACAAATACTTAGTATAATCCAATCATATCTGTTAGATTTTCACAAAATAAAAAAAAAAAAAAAAAAAACTAGAAAAGTATATCAGTAAAGTACTAGTACTCCTTATTCGATTTTATTGAAATTCCTCGAAAAGCTTACTAAATGGACACTTAGCTTAACAGGGGCGTATATAGAAATTTTTTTCGGGGGGGGGGGGAGGGGCCCGAACTGAAAATTTTTCTCCGGAAAATTTTTTTTAAGAAACTAAATTTTTTTTCACACGAAATTTTTTGCGGAACATTTTTTCCTTTGCGGAACCAAAGTTTTCCATCGTGCGGAAAAATTTGTTGCCTGATGTCTGAATATCCCTATATATGTATATGTGTTTGGGAAATTTCGGGGGGGGGGGGGGGCCCGGGCCCCCTCGGCCCCCCCCCCTTATATACGCCCCTGTAGCTTAAGTATTAAATTTGATTATCTAGAGATTTTTCGTTTTTGACTTATTTTGTTGAGCCACATTTTTGGATATTTCACTAGAAATTTATAAGATCAATTCCAGTTAAAATCTCATAATATTTACCTAAATTTCTTCGAAAGATATTTTATTGCTTTTAAATGCATGTTTGATTGTTTTTCTTAAAATACCCATTAAAAGTTATTAGCTTGAAATTTATTTCTTTTCATAATAAATTTAATCAATTTCAAGTGAATTATCAAAAAATGGGATTTAACAAAATAATTCAAAAACAAAAAAAATCTCTCGATATTCAATCAACTTTGAAATATATCACTTAGTGCTTTTTGATTAATTTTAAATAATTTAATCAAATATTTTGGCCTTCAATTACTTTCCATTTTAAAAATCTGCTTTTTTTAAAATATTATTAACCCAAAACCCTCCCCCCCCTGCCTTCCCAGACGTAAATCCTAGTTGCACCACTGATTCTAGATAGGCCTATCTATAAATGAATGTTTAAAATAATTCCGAATTTTTATTCTGTAGTTTATTAAAATTATTTTTGAATAATAAATTTTGAATTTTTTGTACTTTACAAAGAACAAACGAAAAGAACAAAGAAAAATTTAAGGCAATTGAATCTCTTCGAGAGCCATAATCCTTGATGAAGAAACCATTGGTGATATAATATAAGAACACTTAAAAAAAGAATTTCGTCGAAACTTGCCTCCAATCGTTGACGTCGTTTTTCAGCTCGCTTTTGTCGTAGTTCAAGTTCTGCTTTCCGTTTCAGAAGTTCGTGAATTTCAGGACTATTGGGAATCCGACTCGCTGATTCGATTGCTTTTTGAAGCGCTAACTGTGCTACGGAGACGGGTTGGTCCGCATCCAGAGGCCTGATCAATTTATCATCCTCATCTTCTAGGAGATCATCGGAATCACTCTAAAAACAATAAGAAATATGCTTAAATCAGACATATAACAATACCAAATTTTTAAGATATTTTCTGTTCCAGGATTTATTAAAATAATTTTAAAATTTTATTTACTCACTTGGCCTTCATTTGGAGAAACAGTAGCACTTTCTGGTTGACTTTGCACTGTGTATCTCACTACTGAAATGTATTCGCTGAAGGTTTCGTATCTTTGTAATTTAAGTACTGGTGGATCAACACCACAAAGGAACTCAGTACCGAAAAATAAAATTTTTCGAATTCGAAGAACAACTTGTGCTACTTCCTAAAAAAAAGAAAAAAATTATGAATCAAAAAGATTTTCATATTTTAATTGGTAAATTTAAATTTGTAATAAAATAACTTGCCATATCTGTATCTTGTTTTACATAAAGGGGATCATTATTATTGTACATAAGAGGCGTGAATCCACAAAGTGTAGCATCCTCTGGTAATCGGACAACATCATAACCTACGGAGAAATTGGAATTTAATCTTTAATTAATTTGATTAAAATATAAAATTAATTCTAATTTTTTATTTTAATCAAGTATATATTTTTAGGCCCATCTTAAGGTTGTTCGGATAGTACATCGTAAGTCATAATAGAATCTAAATTTTTTTTAAAATAAAATTAAAAATTTGAATGCCAAAATGCCTTATTATAATTTAGTCGTGACCTATCAGAGTTTATAATTGGATTAAGTTAATAATTTAATTACCAAAAATAATAAATGAATGACTTTCGACTTGAGCAGTTTTTCACGTAATATAGAACTGGCAACATTGCATTCATCAACTATCTATTTTAAATCTTAAACGCCTTAAATTTTATTTTATTTAATATATTACAATGTTTAATGCAAATCAGTTTAAACACAATGGACGATTTGCGAGAAAAAATATTGTAAAATTGAAAAAAAAATGTATCTGACATAGAGAAAAGACACAAATGTTATGCGACGTTACCAGGCTGGTCTGACTCTCGAGAATTCATTATTTTTAAATATTAGCGACTGTCATTTTGGAGAATTTTTTGACTTTCTTGTTAAAATATCTTTAAAAGCGGTCGGCAGAAACTTTTGGTTTTATTTTTAACATATTCCTCGGAAGTGAATTAATAAAATGTAAGTTTTTTTGTTTTTGTATCAGTTGCACAGATGCCTATATAATTCAATATGTGTGCGTTTCGTCGTTATTCCCCATAGGCTACATGTTAAATTTCAATTTTTTAAAAATTAATTACACGATAACCCTGTGTCAGATCTGCTTCAAAATTTTATTTTATACGTATTTGATAGTGATTAATAACATATTAAAAAATTAGCTTTTAATCAGTTAAAGTGCTTTAATGTCCGAACAACCTTAAGCAAAAAGAAAAAATTGATATGTGGTCAAAAGAAAGATTAAATGTAGATTTCTTAATTTTATTTTTTAATTAATAGCTACTTTTTTTTTATTTTATTGAATTTTCATTGAATATATTTTAACTACTTCTCTTTAAAAAAAGAATAACAAGTTAAACTAGTTTAATTTAAAAGAAAATTATTTTTAAAAGGTAAATTTAAAGACAGTTTAACATGTAATAAAATGAGTAAAAATTTGGTCATAAAATGATGTTAAATCTCCATATATGAAAGTCAAGTGAATTGATGCTGTTGGGTTACTAAAACATACCGTCTTGAGGCGAGGTTAATAGTTCAGTCTTAGAGTGATCGAGTTTTTCTAAAAGATTGACAAGACTGGCGATGCGACTCCAAGCATCCCCAGGAGGCCTGTAAAGAAATAAAAATATTCAAAATAATTTATTATCATACAGTTCTGATAAATGAATATTTAAAATTGTTCAAAAAACCGAGTCCGAATAATAAATCTGAAAATATGAATATTGGGAACAAAAAGATTTGCTATAACACAAAGATTAAAGAAATGTCATTGAAAGGTGAAAAAAAATATGTATAATAGAGATACAGTACATAAATTGAGAGTATAGGCCTAATTTAAAGAAAAATCACATTATTGTTGTGAAGTCCAAAGCACTAATTTATTAAAATTTTAAATATTGAAAGATTGATCCTGAAAAATATTCTTTAATAAAAAAAATAATAATAATATTATTAGAAAATCAAATTAGTTTTTTTTTCTTTTTTATTAATCTTAGCCCCCTGATGACGTTTCGATCCCGGGAGGAATCATTTTCAGAACATAGAGGCTAGCCTCACGCTGACGTTTCAATCATCTTTATAGGATAATCTTCAGAGCATATAGGCTAGCCTCACGCTGACGTTTCGACCATTATAGAATCATCTTGAGAGCAAAGATGCTCTGAACATGACTTTATGAAGAGCTGATGATCCCTACCGGGATCGAAACTACAGCATGAAGCTGAGATTAATAAAAAAAAAAGAATAAAACCTAGCTGAGCTTCTCTTTGATTTTCTACGAATATTATTCAACATACAGCTATACAATTTTTTGAAATAAAAAAAAAAATTGTATAGCCTATATTTTAATAACAGAGTATGATTAAAAAATAAAATTTTCAAGAAGACTTTTACCAGGGATCCTGCAACCTTATAGAATCTTCTTTTATGTTATATTTTATTTATTTATTTATTTTTTTTGAGCTTTTTTAATTTTGAAAAAACTTCTCGTGTCTGGTTAATTGAAGATCTGGATGATTAAATCCAAAAAATCTCTTTTATGTTTTACTTAATAAGTTCGAAGAATCGTCACGGCCTTCACAACATTTCCGGAACTCTCAAAGAAAAGAGTTTAAATGAAAAAGTGCTAATTATTGATTAATAGTCAATCAGATTCAACTTCTATTAATGCATCCTCTCCCCTTCGTGTTCGAGAGGTTAGAGGTGAGGACAAATGTCAATATTGATAATCTAAAAGCCAAGGGGATAGGCTTATCAACTGGGTGATTGACGGTTGCCTCCCACACTCCGTAAAGTGAGATGAAAGTATCTTTTCCACCTCTATAAATATCTGTTAACAAAATAAAGTAAGGGGTCGGCGGTTCATGTGTTTTTGCGACCGGGAAGGAAAAGAACAGGCCTGTCCGTCTCACGGTCTGACGTCTTTTGAAAATATAGAAGGGAAGAGACTGACATGCAAAGAACAGAGTCCCAGCTTGGGCAGCTTGTGGTCGTCATCCACGTACCCACAAGATGTGGGCCCCTCAGCTGAAAATTATTAAACTCTAAAGAATTTATTCAGTTTCATTTTTTTATTTTTGCAGACATCAGAATGTAAATGATTTTCATTCGATATTCACATTTTAACTATTTTCTTATAATTTTTATAGTTGGATTCTATGAAAATTCTACAATAATTACTGCTTTTTGATAAACAATTTTACGTTCAAATGAACGTGAACAAGATTGGGAAGAGTAGCTCGAGGTGTAATGCGTGCGTGCATTTCAAGATGCGTGTCGAGTTTTTTGTATCTAAGAATCACGCATACGCGTGCTTTCTTCATCACTCTATGCTTCTTTTATTTTCTTACTGGATTCTTAAATTTTCTTGGCAGTCGAGATATACCCGAAGGCGTAATAGTTTAATTAAAAATCTTCACCATTAACCGTTAAACTCCTCACCTCGCCTGAGTTAATCCCTTATTATGGATTCTTTGTGAAAAAAAGAATCCATAGATTATAATAAAAACAGAATTTTTTAAGACAAAGATAATTATTCAAAAGAATTTTTTTCAAATCAATATCGGCTTTGGGGAAGGATGATCGCGCAAGAAACTCAAACAAAGAAATGAAAGGGAGGGTGGAGAACAAGAGGAAAAATTCAAAATATATGGAATCAAAAATTGCCAAAAAAAAATCCAAGAACGTTTGACAGAATGCAAATGGGGTGTGGTTTGATATTAGGCAAGTGTAACGATGATAGTAGTTTGGGTAGTAAAAAGAAAGAGGAATAAATTCAAAAATATCTTGAGTCTAGGGAAATAAAAATAATTGAAAATAGATGAGAATATAAATAAATTTCGAACAAGAAAAAAAAAACCAAATCTTCTATAAAAACGATATTATTTTTTTTTTTACCCATCCTTAAAAATATCATTTTTATTTTTAAAAAATCTGGTGTGACTGATCGCACAGCACACAACCTTATCTTATAAATTATTCTTACGGGATTCTTAAATTCTTACCGAAGGTAAGATAAATTTACTTCAAACAATTTTCACAAAAAATTTCACTGATATACTTTTTAAAGAGCATCAAAAAAATAGTTCTTTTTGAATTTTAATCAAAATCGTTGGAGCGAATTTTGGGAAAATCGAAAAAAACTGAAAAAGTACATGAGAAAAGATAGTACTAGTACTTTGTGGCCGATTTTTTTCAAAAGCTTATTTCAATCCTTGGGAGGGGGGGGGGGGTCCTAACTTAAATATAAAATTTCAACCTCCTAGCTCTTTTCGTTCCTGAAATATTTTGTTCACAGACAGACACACTAACAGACCAATTTGTGGGACCCACTTTTCAGGGGACCTCAAAACGTGTATATCCATCAAAATCTGAATTTTAGACATGATCGCAATCCTTTCTATATATTTCATAGATAGGGTAAGAGAAAGTAAAAAAGACTAGATAACTTTTTTAATCATTAGATAGAGCTTTGTTTGACAAAAAAAATGGAATTTTTTTAAATCAAAGCTCAAATAGGTTGTTAAAGTTAATATATCGTTTTGGATAACAAATTTGCGGGAGCGAAAGCGTGGAGGTTCTGGTTCGACTTCAGGGGCGCAATTTTTTCCCAATCAAACACAGACTCATCTCGCAAATTTGTTATTTTAAAAATAATTTCTGGATTAAATGTAAGAAAATTAACTAATCAAATCAAAAAATTTTCAACTTCTACAGAAATTCAAACTTATTATAGTTTTAGTTAAATATTAATTTAAAAAATTAACATTAAAAAAATTGATACGATTGATCATTGGCAAATTAATTCCCATGTTTTAGAAGTCACTAAAAACCGGGTGGAGATTAAAAAAAAGACGTTTTAAAATGCACAGATGAAAAACAAATCATGAAGAGGACAAGTCATAGTAAATGGGCGAGGCTCCTCGGCACCTCGGCACCACCAATCGCCCCAAGCAGAGTCAGGTCCGGTTCGCAAAGTTCACAAAAGGAAGTAATGTTTTTTCTCTTTTGACAAATCAAATGAAGATTCGCTAGTAATAAAAAAAAAGCTACAAGTGTCTGTTGCAAATTTAAATATTAGCAACAAAGATTAATTTCATTAAAAAACATCATATCCGACAAATAATAATGAAATAAAAATACTCACAAGATGTTAAAATGGAGGTTAATTAAGGCAGATTGATTATGAGGTTTGTGTCTTCATTATTTGAAAATTATTTTTTTAAAGCTTCGTTTCATTTCAGGTTGTTCTTGTGTGTAGTTCCAGGAGGGTAATTAGTTGATACAAAAAGGGGTGGAGCAACGCCATTCAGTGCAGTAAGAGAAACAAATTGATTTATAAAAAGTTCTTTTTTGAATCACACAAAACTTAAAAATGATTTCCTGAATCCATAATAGCAAATGGCCCTAAAAGAAATAGGATAGTTTACTTGTAGGTTATTAATTAAAATAATATGGAAAGCTATACTATTGAATCTTCGTACGGACCCCCGGACTTGAACCAGAACAATTTGCTTACATTTGCCCCGAATATATTTCTCGTTTTGCGGCCTAAACCACTAATACCCTTCCAGATTCGAAATATAAAATAAATTCTTGATATTTTTTTAAGTATATTTTATATATTTATTAAGTATCATTAAGATAAAATACAAAACTGGAATGAGAATTTAACAAGCTTGATAAGCTTTAATAATTCCAGAAAGCAAAAAATAATCTAAATTTTTGCTTTCACTAAAAATATTGCAATATATATTTTTATATATACCTATATGTATATATAATTTTTTATATTCATATATAGGTATAATTTATACATTAAATTAGGTTGATATTATTTTTAAATATACTGTATGTATAAAAAAAATCCCTTTTAAAAGTAAAAATAAATTCAGGAAATGCCTCTTTAATAGGTTAAGTATTTAATTATAATTTTATAACTGGAGAAGACTAAGGAGCCTATTATGGAATTAATAATGTGAAACCAGCTCCTGGGAATAATGACTTTTGAACATTCCTCTTAGTTCACGAAGAATCGAATAAAATTTGGAAAATTGAGCATCTCTTAACATGACTTCGATATAGAGGTACGAAGGTGAAAAATTTTAATTTCAATTTATTTTAATTAAATACCTCTGGCACATAATGGTAGAGTACTCGCCTCTTGTACTATTGGTCAGGATTTTGCGGTCAAAAATTTGTTTCAATTATCTATCTATTAATTGAAATAAATACGAACGTGGGCTAAATAGCCTTAGATGCCGAAAACGACTTAAACAGAAAAAAAAAAATACTTAGAATGTTAGAGGAAAAAGAAGTAAGGTATTGTATTATGATTTAAAAAAATATTCGTTTATTAACCGTCTTAGACTGCAAAGTCTCCTATACCCATTTGGAAATAAAGATTTATATTTTGGTCAAATTTTACACAACAGCTTTCTTATGGTCAGAGGGAATTTCCTCTAAGTCCGGGACACGAGTTCCATGAGTCTTCTTCTTCTTCTTTCTTCGCCATAATCCCGCGGTGCAGGGTAGGCGGAGGGGGTGGGGGTTTTTGCGACAGGGAAATAATAGAACAGGCCGGCCCGTCGCACGGTCTGACGCCTGTTGAAAATATAGAAGAAAAGAGACTGACATGCAAATAGAAGTACTGCCAGTCCCAGCTAGAGCAGCTCGTGGTTGCCATCCACGTGTACCCACAAGATGTGAGCCCTTGAGCAAAAACACGAGTTCCATGACTAAAGAGTCTGTATATAAACAGTGAATTACAGAAATTAGTTTATTTTCCTTGTTGGAAGAGATGCAACCAAATAACCAACTGATTATTGAATTTTAGATTTACTAATTGCTCCAGTACTTTATTTTGAACACTCAGGAGATCTAACAGCTACGCTTGCTTCTCTAGAGTAATTAACAAAAAATATATTTGAATGTTGATCATTTGGGTTGCCTATCTTCCAGCAAATAAATTTAACTAATTTATGCATCCCATTTCTAAAAGGTTAACAATTTTTTTTTATTCTTCCTTGTCTCAAGTAGACTCCGAATATAAATTATAACAAGTTGAGTGAAATTATTAATATATTATACCCAGGGATGGGCGTTAATCAGTTACATGTATTTGAAATACAAGATACCAAATACAATATTAATTGGTATTTTGTAACTCGTTACAGAATTGGCAAAGTAATTGCTATCTTGTATTTCGTTACATTTTTTAGTAATTGGTATCTGAAATTCGAGATACCAAATACTTTTTTTTTT
The DNA here is from genome assembly GCA_023213315.1 of Euborellia annulipes. Classification (NCBI taxonomy): domain Eukaryota; kingdom Metazoa; phylum Arthropoda; class Insecta; order Dermaptera; family Anisolabididae; genus Euborellia; species Euborellia annulipes. The sequence continues at coordinate 183,613 of JAKCPI010010990.1, read as the reverse complement.
TTAATTTGCCGCAGTGTAAAAAGTCTTGCAGAGGGAGCTGAAATCGTTTTAATTTATTTAATATTACTGTATGTAATCGTCGTGTGGGTTCTCTGCTCCGGATCTTAGTAAAAACCAGTAACGAGAAGTCAATCAATCCGCCAAATTTTCACTCTTCGTTAAAAAACTTTTTTGCTTTCTTCTTTCAATCAGCTCTCAACGACTAAATCTTTGTTCTTCTGCCCCAGTTGAAAGATTGTTTTCATTTGCGGGTTTATTCATTCTCCATCAAGTTCCAGATTATCCGACAAAACTTTTGAAAACTTGGTTTTTTGAAACCTTTTCATATTTTTATAAATAAATTTTTTTTAGTGTCATGAATAATTTTATTGTTTTCGATTCGGTATTCTCCAATATAAGTTTAGCTGCCACTTTCCTAAACTAAATTTATTTAGGGTTCCAGATAGAGCCCTGCACGGGCCGATTTTTTTTGGTCCGTATTTTTTTTTCACTTCCCGCCCGTAATTTTTTACCATTCTTCAGGCCCGCCCGGAATTTTTTCAAACCCGCCCATTCCCGCCCGAGATTTAGTGAATGAATGAACGAATGTCTAGTAATTTTTAAATAAAATTTCATTTGCATGCCCGTCCGCCCGAACCAGTTTATTTAGACTTGCTACCCTCCCGTATCCGCCCGTAATTTTTTCATGGCCTCCAAAGCCCGCGGGCCGGGCGGGTAACGGGCCTACGGGCCAACCCGTACCCGTGCAGGGCTCTAGTTCCAGAATTACCCCTCCAAAAAGTATTTTAAAATCAAGGAAAAATTTGTTTGTAATTGGTATTTTCAATGTATTTGAAATACATAATTGGTATCTTGTATCTCGTTACACAAACCCGTGAATAATTGGTATCTTGTATTTCGTTACAAAAATCTGAAGTAATTGGTATTTTGTATCTCGTTACTCAAAATCGAGTAACTTGCCCATCCCTGATTATACCGAGATCTTGTACCTTCTTTAAAAGGAGCAAGATTGAACTAAAAAAAGGGTTGTTTCGATATTTCTTTTTTCAATTGAAAATAATATTTAAAAATATCCATAACGGCTCTTGAGTTTAAACCGGTTGGTCATAGTTGTTAAATCGGCAGCTGCGATGCGCATGCGACTTCTCGCGGGTTTAATTATCGAAATGGACGATGAAAAATCACTGGGTGAATGTAATCATCAGATAAAAGCTGGCTGGCGGTACCAAATCTGGATATGGATTAGGTCTCTCTCCACTCCACCTATGACTAACGAATGTTTATTAAAATTATCGAAATTTACTTTTTGATTATCGACGATAATTTTTTTTATAACTCTTGGTTAAACAGTTATTCAGGAAACTTTCTTCTTTTCAGGGGATATTAAAATTTATTTTTATTTCTTGTTCTGAAATTTATATATGGAGTATATTAATTAAATAAATAATAGTTGATTATTAATTATTTTAATGAAATATCTTTAAAAAATTGACTTTGTGTGTTTTGTTAACTGAGGCCATGTAGGTATCCGATATAATAACATTAGATCTAAAATCAGTGCCAAGAAGTTTTTGTCCAGACAATCAGGGAATTATGAATTACATACAAGGGTTCGATTTCATCATACATGGTTAAGAATAAACTTGTTAAGAAAAAAACTTGTTAGTTTTGACTTTAGGTTTTTTAATTTAAACTCTCAACCGTACATGAACGTAGTTGATATAGTGTATTAAGGGGCTTCAAGGAGGGCACATTGAATCTTTAGTCCAAACTACTGAGGAATTTTAAAGTATTTTTTATAGTTTTTTTTTTTAATGATTTAAATTCGTGAGCATTTTACATAATAGAATGATTTTTTTTAATTAAGATTAATTTAAAAAATATCTTTTTTTTTTATTTATAAAAAATGCAAAAAAAAAAAAAACTCAATTATGAAAATTGTATTTTTTTAAATCTAAAGATGTAAAAGTTAATATCCAACCTATAATAATTAAATAAATTAAATAAAGCGGCCAAATAGTTCGCTACTCTTGCAAAAGATGGCAGGCTAGTCTAACAGCCGGCATTATCAAATCCCTTATAAGCCTATATTTCTATATTTTTATGCTGTTACAGTGGCGTATTCAGGGGGGGGGGGCCCAGGGGGCCGCCCCCCCCCCCCAAAGCCTTCTCCAAAACAAAAAAATACCTATTGTTTTCCCTAATGATATTTGTTTTTTTTTAAATAAATATTTTATTAACTCTCATAAATTCTAAAATCTAACAAAAAACTTATAAATAATTGAAAAAATCTTACGAATTTTGTATTAAAATTTTTTTTTATTTAAAAAAAAAAAAATTTTTTTTATTTGTTTTTTATTTATAATTTATATATTATCTAAAAAAAATTTCTCCACTTTAAGTTTCTTGGTGAAGGGGGGGGGGGGGGGGGGGGGGGTTCATAAAACTTTTGGGCCCCCCCCCCCAAGCAGAAATCCTGGCTACGCTACTGTGCTGTTATAAATGATAGACTATAAAATATAGAAGAGGTGCAATCATGGAAGCTACTGGTAATATGGAGCAGGTTACTGTAGGTGCTGTAATTTAGAGGTGATCGCATTAACTTCATAGGATATCTGTGATTATAACCAACAGCCTTTTTAAATGTATTTAATATATTAGGTTGATTTATTAGAGAATATTTGTATGAAGAGCAACAAACAACATTCATTTAAATGAATTGTTATTCAAAATTATAATTTGACATGGGCTTACTTCTAATTGGGGCGTGTATGCGAGAAGAATAATCAATTATTTTAAGATAATGGAAAGTCAGCAAAGCCAAAACCTAATAATAATAAATCTCCAAGATTTTTTCATTTTTTTAAAGTTTGTCGAAAGGAACTAGATATAAGAATTACGTATCTATTACAAATAAGATATAAATAAGATTTTTGAAATAATGAAAATTTTATCTTTCTTTTCAACTAACATTTGGTAAAGAAAAATTCCACAAAACTAGAAACGTTAAATTGTTTATTTAGCTAAACTTTTGCACAATATTTACCGTAACAATAATAGAAAAAAAAGTAGATTAGAAAATTTTCTGTTTAATGATTTGGCATAACTTTCAGATATAACTTGATTAACGACTGATATGAAGATGAAGAATGTGAGGTCTGTAAGAGCTGCGAAACCGGACTTAGAAGAAAGAGTCTCATCTCCACAGGAGTCCAAGATGGTCAAGATTACTGACCTGAGTAACTCAAATACAACTATAGCTTGCGAATAGCAAATCTCAAATTAAATACATTTAGAAATTTTAAATCAAACACTCATTATAAATTCCTCTCTTGAAGAAAATAATTGTTCAACATGAAAAGAAATTTGTGGTAAAGTAAGTAAATGCAAATAAGTCGATGTGCTCAAATTATAGATGGAATGGATTAAGAAATAGCCTATTAAGAGATTCTCAGCTTCCACTTTCGTGATATACAAAAGTAATTTATAGGAGCCCTTTGCATGTTAGGATGAATAAGAGAAGCATAGAAAAGAAAAAATTTTTTTAACTCAAGGCAATGTATAAAATTACCAATTTTTAAAAAAATGCTAAGAAAATTTTAACAAAAATTGATAGGTTAAAAAACAGCGAGTTTTGAAAAATTATCAATGGATTAAATCAATATGCAAATTGAGTTTGTTGTTCATTAATTTTTTTTTAGCTGTCACAGGAAGTGCAGTTTTTTTATTTATTTAAATTGCATCCTAGCAAAATCTGAGCCAATCATTAAAAAACATCTAGTTATCTACAAAGAAGAGGTTTTTGGCCTGGAGCTTAAGAAATATGAATTACTGTGAGAAAAATAAAATATATTGTGATATGTATGAATATTATTAACATTAAGATTGGCGTATGAAATAGAAAGAAAGATATGACAGAATATTTTTTATTCGCACGATAATAAAGCAAATATTTCATTAGAATAATAAAATATATTATAAGTAGAGAGCGGAAAAAAAAATATTTCGATTTTTGTCAATTTTGTGACTTTCCCAGATTTTTTATGTAGGGGTGGTCCTTATCTATAAAAAAATTGTTTTCCCTTTGTTTTCGTCCACAATTAAATTAATTTCAAATTTCAATAAACTATTTTAGAAATTTATTATTTAGAATCTTTTATGGCTTAAATTTACCTTAAATAATACATAATTAATAGAGCTAATAAGAAAAGATAGATTTTTAATAAGCCTATCTTTTTCAATTTTAATTATGTTTAAAGCATTTGAATATATCATGTCAAAAAGGTCATTCAAACTAGCTTTAAATTCTTTCTCGTCCTTGGGCCATAGCACAGTGTAGAGTATCCGCCTATTGTGCTAGAGGTCTAAATATCTAAATAATATCCCATGGGCTAATTAGGATAGAATAAAGACATGCGCCTTGAATTCTGGTTCTAAAGAAAGTTTGATTAAATTGTTTCATCTGTCAAAGTTTCTCAGCATAAATCTTTCATATTTTCTTCATTTTCTTTTTCATTGTCTAATTATTTGTCAATCATATTTTTCAGTTCGATTTTATAAAATTATATTTAACAAATGTGTGATGAGTGTGTTTAGTCAAATCCGAATTTAGGTATTCATTGAATATTATTATCTTATTCAAATGAATAGAACATAAAATTCCTTGAAATAAATTATTTCTGCAAAAAATATCAAAATATAATATTTATTTAAAATTCCGATTAAAAAAATCTTACTTTTCCGCTTAAAATATCTACCTTAATGTTTATAAAAATTCCTAGGTAAAAAGCCTTAGTCTACTTAAACAATTAAACAATTTTCAAATAAAGAGAAATAAAAGTATTTTTGCATAGGATTTTTAGCATTTTACGATATCCCCAGAGAAGTTCGTGGGTTCGATTCCCAGTAGCACCACATTTCTTCTGTTTGCGATTTATATTTATCTTTTCACATGAGATTAATTTTTCCAGGTTCCAGCGTCCTTTGGAACCCGGGGTGGTCTAGCATCCGGCGACTTGGTCCAAAGAAAGATCTCATCGAGTTAAAAGAAATTTCATTGTTAAATAGTAAATTTCTGATTCAATGTATCAAAAAAATTCAAATAAAATTTGATAGGCCTTTAGAATGATGGTTAATCTATATTTGTAAAAACAAGTTCATAAAACTATCTTGGAAAATAGTATGATAGACATGATATCATGTATGATAGAGACAAGAGTTAAGCAAAAAAAAAAAAAAATAAAAGAGAAGAGACATTGGTAGAAGAGGCAATTATTTATGAGGGGGAAATTGATTTTTATAAAACTATGATTATGTAAAAATTTATAAATATAGGTGAATTAATTTTAAATAATATTACGGTTATAAAAATATTAACTAATTCAATGGATTTGCATTAATTGACCCCTAAAATATTGGGGAAAAAAATTTTATGAGACAATTCAAAGAAATATTTAAAAAAAATTGGAAGTAAATTATAACTAAAGGTGTTTTATTATTTGCAAAAAGTATAATTAAATAATGATAGGTATAGACTCACCCCACTCTGTAGTCGGAACAAGAAGGAGGAGGATTCCAGACGGTCCGATGGCAGAGCAGCCAATCGCACCAAACTTTAACAGCAGGCAAAAGAACCCGAAGATCTTCGGAAACCACCAGAGCTCTGTAGAAGAACAAAATTTTATGGTTTAATTTAATTGTGAACAAATAAAAAATTTATTTTTTAAAGAAACGATAATTGTTCAAAATAATTTCTCTATCTATGAAATATTCAAAATTTATTTATTTAATATTGATATAAGGATGTGGTGAATTGGCAGCCAAGGTGAAAAATAAAAAATTATATTTTTTCGACGTTTCGAGTGCCGATCGCACTCATCATCAGGGAAAATTAGGTGTTCGAATTTGTGGTTCGCTCCCATGGTAATGTAGCAATGTCCTTATCAGTCCTTATCCCATGGTAATGTAGCAATGTTCTTACCAGTCATTATTTGCTTGGACATTCTCTTTATTGTTTGGAGGTCGAAATGAGGTATATAACTTAAACACTCAAAAGAGAAGACGTTTTAACGTTTGGTAGGCTTAACTCAAAAATTGAATTTTCGGACTTTCGCCATAATGGAGGGGGAAATTTTTTACATTTTTTTTATTTTTTATTAAAATATTTACAAACTCACATGTCCGCAGGTCGTCCATTCTCTTGCTGTGGCAGGTGTTGTGCATCTAACTGTTCTTTAAGAAGATTCATACATCGCTCAAGGATAAGATTAAACATCTGAAGAGACACAACGAGAGCATTTTCTTGAACAGCTGAGCGATATCCTCCTTCGAGTTGACTTTCTATCGGAAACAAAAAGAAAAAAATAAACATCAGTATAAAGGTAAAAAAAAGTATTATTTAAAAAAAAATATATAACTATCAATGAATACTCTTTTAATGATGTTATTATGAAATTTCACGCCATGTCTAAATTTGCCTGGAGTAGAAGGTATAATTTTAATTAATATCCCTAACGAGAGAATAATTTATCATGTGTTATTAATACAGAATTATGATTAATAATGTCAGCAAAAGGTAGAAGAGATTTTAGAGATGATGGCAGGAAGTTAGCAAGTGCTTTTACTTCAAGGCCATCATGAAATTTGATTTAAATCTATCATAAAGAAGAGAACAATGATGAAAATAAATCAAAACAAATCAGCTTAAGGGGGAGAAAGTATATGACATATTTTAATTAAAAACTTATCAACGTCATTTATTATATAAACAAACATCTTGCATATAACTAGATTTTTTAAATGTATCTTTAAGGCTCGAAAAAATGATAGTCGTCATTTCTATTCAAAGCTTAAAAACATTATTTAATTAAAAAAATTAAAATATTAATAAATAAAAATTTTAAATTAAAGAAAAGTTTCAACTTGGTAGTTTTAATTTATTACTATCTAAAAAGCAATGTGCGTTTGTTTATAAATTTATTATTTTATAAACATATCAGTTCTGATTTTAATTAAAATTCATAAATCAATTATTTTTTTAGATACTCTTTAAAATGTATATTCTCATTTTAAACTCAAAATTGTTTGAAGCACACTTTACTCTAGTATTTTCATAGGAACGATAAGAGGCCATTGTAATAAAATTTATTAAATAAAAACAGTAGAGTCCCGGTAATCCGAACCTCGCTAATCCGAACTTCCGGTTAATCCGAACTCTTTTTGCGTACGATTTTTTTTTTAAAGAGGAATATAAATGAAAATTAGACATTAAAGGAATTTTATTTTATTAAAAAATACGAATTATAAAAAAAAAGAAATAGTATAAGCATTTACAACGTTATAAATACGACTTTATTATCAAAATTAATTAATTCAAGCTTACAATTCCGGTTAATCCGAACTTCCCAATAATCCGAACGACCCAATTAATTCGGATTAACGGAACTCTACTGTATTATTCTATGCTTATAAATTTTACATCTCGAATTCTAATGTGCCGCGGAAACAATACTGGCCACATAAAAAAAATCTGGTGGGTCACAACTTTCAGAGAAAATTGTGTGTTTGTGCGACAAGTCACAACAGATTTTTTTCAATTATCTCAAATTTAAATTTTAAAATTTTTAAATTTCCACTATAATTGTGTAAGTCTTGTCTTTGGGAAATATTAGTATTTTATTGATGTACTTTTTTAGTTTTTTCCAATTAATAACATTAGAAAATAATGAAAATGTTACAATAAATATGACTTGCAGACCTTAAGTTTTTGCACTATATGCTAACGTGATATTATGTTTACTATGAATTGTTGATTTTAACTTCTTGAATACTGGTGTGTTACTTTTTTTTTATTTCTAAGCCTACTGTGCATAAATCAGTAAAGAGATATGATTTTTAGTTTCTGAAATTTTTTAATTAATAAAAATTATTAATTTTATATAATTATACAATTTCCTATTTAATGATTTTAATCATATTTTGATCAATCTATAAAAAAATTCTTTGAATAGAATATAAAACAAAAATCACACAGATTGTGAGTGCATTATTCAATAATTTAAGAAAATAAAAAGAATTTAAGGTGCCTCCATATAAATAATTTATAAACAAATTTGAAGGAGCTAATGGCACAGGCATTAAATCTAAATGATAATGGTCCTGAAGAGAGCCTCCTCTTTCGAAAGCCCGAGGCCTTCTGTCATGAATGTTAGTCTATTAATAGATGCTTGGCCTCTTGATTAAAATGATTAATTTTGTGACCTGCAATGTGTGAAGAATTCATAGGTGATTCTCTTATCCTCTATCACTAGTATTAGATCGACAAGATATAAATAATAAATCGAAATGATTTCAAAAAAATGAAATTTTAATTTTTTTTTTTTTTTTCAATTCTTTTAAATTATCAACTCGAAAATTATACTAGATGAAAGTTTCTTATATCTATAATTATAGAAAATATTACTTTAAAATTGATTTGGAGCTACAATTAAAAACAAAGAAAAAATTAATAATAAGCTTTGAGAAATGATAAATAACTTATGCTTAAAGCAATCAATGTAATTATTTTTTTAAAAATTAATAAGGTATTTTCGATGAAATTTATTGCCATATTTACTAAATATACTTCAACTCTAAATCTTTCTGAAGGAATGTTAAATTTATGGAACAAGTTAATATATTATTTTGTGATAATTTATGTTATTTTTTTTCAATTAATAAGCATATAATAAGTTATAATTAAAATTTTTAATATTATTTACTAGTAAATAAAAAAATTAAATAAAAATTTTAATAAAATAAATTGTAAAATTTTAAAATTAATCGCAGTTGCTTTTATGACTTTTTTTTTTGAATCAATAATATCGTGCCCCTTGGATTAGTGGAAGAGCGCTCTTCCTTTTTGATTTAAGAGTCAGTGTCCTGTAGTATAAATTATTTTGACAACCAATTAATAAGAACAAAATATATTTCGAAAGCTTTTTAAATTGATATGTTAATTAAAACTAGGGAGGTAAATATATTTAGAAATAAATATACTAGTGCAGTGGTTCCCAACCTTTTTTGGCCCATCGCCCCTTTCTGGAGGTTGTCTATCACCTATCGCCCCCTTTTCATTTTCATTGCATGATTTACTGGTAAAATTTTTAACAAAAAAAGTACTTTATTTCAAAGTGAATCAATTAAGTTCCTCAGATGACGTTCTCTTTTCAAAGTGAAAAAATACAAAAGCTGCAGAAATAGTGAATGAAACGTTGAAATTTTCAAATGGAAGCCAGGAAAGAAATCAGAGAAAAATTTAATCAATCTTTATCTAATTTTTAATTTCGACAACCGATGTTTCGGAGGCAAATCGAGTTCTTCCTCAGGACAATCGGTACTTAGTAAATTACAGATGGGATACTAACTACCTGAGGAAGGAAGCGATTTGCGTCCGAAACATCGGTTGTCGAAATTAAAAATTAGATAAAGATTGATTAAATTTTTCTCTGATATCTTTACTGGCGTAACCTTTTAAAAATCTAATAATGCAACATTTCGATGTAATATTTTTTCGCCACAATGTGTGCTTTTATAACTTCTATTATATATCGAAAATTAATTACTCTTGTATGTACATTTTTAGTCGGACTGATGATGAGATATTAAATTTGTCTCGAAACGTCTCCGGAGTCGAGAAGCATATAAAGGCTTTTTATTTGGCTGAACCTGCCCTTTCTCCAATCAACTCTAATAATTTTATTTTTATGAAGAGAATAGCAAAAAAGGATCTTTTTTCGATCAATCTTTATTTAATGAAAACAAAAATGACGTTTCCAATTCTAGATTGGAATAATCTTCAGACTATTTTATTTTTATGACAATATTTTGTCCTCTTCTATCCTGACCACCTGTAATAGGACTTTTCTCTTTGATTTGTTCTTTTAAATTTTAGTAAACTCTAATAATTTTTCCCTCTTTGAATACTCATCGCCCTCCACTTATTTATTGCCTCCCTGATATCCCAAATCGCCCACTTGGAGGCGATCGCCCCCCAGGTTGGGAACCACTGTACTAGTGCATAAACTTTTTTGCCATATAAACAATCGAATATGTTTCTTTACTCAGAAATTTCTGAAATTCCTATAAAACATCAGAATGAGAAAGGCAATCTTTCAAAATGAAAACAAAAATATAATAATACTGCAGGCTTATGTATAAAATATTTTTTTAACAAATTTTCGCCCCCGGTACGCAAACTTTTTCCCTAAAAGTTTCAGTACTTGATAACAAAAATAGTTGAGCATCATTCATTGAATTAATTAATCAAAATATATAAGCACTAAGCCATTATGAGAAATACAAAAATTTTAAAAATAAATAATGATGTAACAAAGAATATGAATTTTTTAAATTTATTTTTATGCTGAAATTTTCCATTAAAAAGATAAAATTTCATATCATATATTTAGTTAGAATACAGGTATTAAAGAATATAATCTTTTAGGCGATTATATTACGTTGTTTATATATTCAAGGTTTAGGGACGGATTAATTAAATATAAATCATAAAAATTTCAATGACTAAAAAATCTTGGGAAATAAATTAGTTTGATTAAAAACAATGAAATAAAAGATATATTTATATTTTGTTTATTCATTATTACCTGCTAGAAATAAAAAGGTAATAAAATTTAAAACCAAAATTAAATATTTTTCGAAATTCAAGTAATAAAAGAGACGAAGGAAACTTGAGAACCGATAAATCCTTGTAGTTAGGCAACCGAACTAACGCAGCTGCTCTCTGGAGTAAATTGACCATATCCTATTAGTTAATTTATAAATGTACTGTATATTAATAGATATAATAACAAGAAAATAGATCTTCAACTTGAGGTTTTCAAGTAGTAATATCCTTCCTTCTTCTAGTAATTTAGTAAAAATATATAATTTAATTAATGAAAATTAAATTTTATTTAAAAGAGAAGAAAAGTTTGAAGTTTATTTTGCTCTCTCTATGGACATGGCTTTAATGTAACAATATTAAAGATGTAGGAAGTCGAACCAGGACCTCCACGCTTTCGAGGCGGGTGGACTACCCTTATCCTAGGGCGCCTTAGGGCTTATTCGACCAATAAGCACATCTCGCATCCACCTATTATACTAATGAAATAAAAATTTCATTGCCTAGAGAAAGATCTTAGCGTGGAGATCCTGGTTCGACTCCAGAGGGTGCAATTTCGCCCAATCTTAAGCACAAAAATATCTCGCAAATTTGCTATCTTAAACGATATATTGACTGGCTAATGAACAGTCTATTTGAGCATTGATTGAAAAAATTCCATCCTTTTCAAACAAAGCTCTACCTAGCAGTAGCGTAGCCAAGATTTCTGCTTGGGGGGGGGGGGGCAAAAGTTTTTGAACCCCCCCCCCCTTTCCAAGAAACTTAAAGTGGAGAAATTTTTTTTAGATAATATAATAATTATAAATAAAAACAAATTAAAAAAAAATTTTTTTTCTTGAAATAAAAAATAATTTTAATACAAAATTCGTAAATATTAGAGATTTTTTCAATTATTTATAAGTTTTTTTTTAGATTTTAGAATTTAGGAGAGTTAATAAAATAATTATTTTAAAAAAAAATCATTAGGGAAAACAATAGGTATTTTTTGTTTTGGAGAAGGCTTTGGGGGGGGGGGCGGCCCCCCTGGCCCCCCCCCTGAATACGCCACTGCTACCTAGTTAATATTTGTTAAATCGCTTTTTACCTCTCTTGTGAGGTTGCAGCCCTACCAGGCGTCTAGAATTGTGACGCAGTTCCAATCTTGCTTGGTAGGTGATGGCGTGCAGTTTTAAGATATTTCTCTAGGCAATGAAATTTTAATTTCATTAGTATAATAGGCGGATGCGAGATGTTATGCGTATTGTGCCGCCGCTCTATAGGATAAGAGTAGTTCCCCTCGCCGCGAAAGCGTGGAGGTCAAGGTTCGACTCCAGGGGGTGCAATTTCGCCCAATCGCACAAACATCTCGCATACTTGCTATCTTAAAAATATTTATATTACTGTATTGTGCAGGGAAAATGAGCCTTAAATCAGTCAAAAAATCGGTTAAAATCTATAGTTTAGGCCTATATAATCTTTTGAATAAAATTCTAAAGATGTATGATGAAATACGACGATTGAAGCGTGATAGTACTCAATTCCTCACAAGATAGATTTAAAAATATTGTTTAAACAAAAGGAAATTGAAAGAAAAAAAACTCTTAAAATGACGATTTAGTGTAAAAATCGTGAACCCAAAAGAAGAAAAGAAGCAAGTAAAGGACAGGCGATGGCGCGTGTACAAACGGCGGGGACGACGGCGTGCCGATCAAGTCGTTGGCCCGGAGCGTCCGACGGAATTGCATTACGCTCGTAAGGGAACACGTCCACAAATACTAGCATCGTCTAAATAAAGAGAATGAACAGGAAAAGAGATGGATGGCCTCCGCCTCCGAGATGAAAAGGAGGTGGGTTTGCCTGCCAAGCGGCCTTGAACAGCCTTGCATCGCGCCACGTCGCCGAAGACGCCCTCGGGGGGTTTTCCTACTCCTTCTCCACGGCCAGTGCACGGGGGACAAATAACAACAACCACTCCTACTACCGAACATCACTTGCCTCTCCTACTCTTACATTTGTTTGCATCATATCAAAATTTGTTTTTTTTTTTTTACAATACGAGTTAGGATAATGAATTCATTAAATTCAAACATTCACATTTAATAATACAATGGGTGAGTTGCACTATTCTTAATTGCTACTTGATTTTGAAATTATATAAAATAAATAATTAAACACCTGTAAAAGGTAAATGTACGATCCTGGAAACATTTCAAGATAAATTTAATGTTTCATCTCCAGTCCGTATTTAAAAATGTACATATTTAATAAATTATTAATTTTCGATATATGATAAAATTACAAAGTTATTTTTTAGATAAATTTTCTTAGGTGTGGAATATCATTTTTCAATTATTTACACCCTAAGAAGGCGACATTTTAAATTTTATTAAAATCGAGTGAAAAATAAAAAAAAATTAATTTTAGGGGGGGGGGGCTTAGAGAGGATAAAACTTTTTGAAAAGTCGAATTTTAGGGTGAGGAAGAGTTTTTATTCAATTTAAAGATTTGATTAATATATTTTTCGTAAAGCGAGTTAGAACCTGTTTCCCATGACTTTCCTAGGCGGGAGATTTGTTTACTCCTGATAAGGGGTTCACTACTCCTAATTTGATATAATGATAGCCTAAAACCACCCCATTAAAAAAAACTCGATGAATCGGTGTAGTAGTTTCGGAGCCTATGCGTGACAAACAGACAGACAGAGAGACTTTGTCTTTTATATAATAGTTTTTTTATTTTTTGTTAATGAGTAAAATTTTTGTTATAGTCACGAGAACCCCTTTTTATCATTATTTGAATGTCTGAATTTTATTAAATTCTTTATTCACACCTGGTGAATAGTAGGAAAAACCGACTAAAGATTACTATTATATTTTGAAGGAACAAAATAATAAATAAATATCTTTCAATCTAAGAGAACAATGCAAAAAATATTTAAAAAATTTAAATTAAATTATTTACATATAAGGCATTCGGTTCGACTTCATCAATATCACATACGAATTGAATAATGATTCATGGCTCTCTTCTAAGCAAGTCATGCATCATGTCAATAGAGTATATATATAACAAATATTGTTTTTTGTGTTGTCATCTCGTTATCTCTGGTCCAAGGTGAATGGTGTTAATAGGGTGATCGATCCTGGGCCCGATAGGACCTTCTCCTTCTCAGAAGGTCTATGGCTTCATAACGAACTGAGCTGGCCATTTTCTCGATGATTTACGAACTGCCGACTCAGATCTTTTCAATGGTAATAATAAATCTTTTACGAAATGGCCTTTCTTTTCCGATGGTCGTTTAATATTATTTTACTGTAATGCATACTTGAAAAAAAAAATTCATAAATTAATCCAATCAAAAATATATGAGAGAAGTAAAAAAAATAAGGAAGAAAATATTTAATGTGATATGGGCAGCCACTCCATTTTTTTTTAAGTAAAAAAAATATATATACGCATATGAACATAGATTAAATTATATTAATATTCAGAGAAAAAAAATAGTTCTTTTTTTGGGTGCATAAGGTCCGAAGACCTTTAATGACCAGTGGTCACATGCAGCCACGAAGAATATATTAAAAAATAGAAAAAGTAGAAGCCTAAGTCGAGCGATAGTCCAGTCGACGGACCCAAAATGCATGAAGTTCAATGCAGTTGCGCACATGACAATTGCAGATCAACTCGATTTTTCAATGCATTTATGTCTATCGACCAAACCAAACCATTTACTAATTGATTTCTTTTTATTTAGATTTATCATAGTATAGTAATTTTTTATCCACAAATTCATAATCATTCAAAATCGGTTATTGTACACAATGAGGGGCTGGACAAGCCCTATGTACATCTCAATTTTAAATAAATAAATAAATAAATAAAAACAAAAAAAAATTCATCATAATAGAAGAATCTTATTATGAATCAATGACAGTGGCATAGCTACCGTAGATTGCTACAAACTCAGGAAAATTAGAAAGGCAGATATAATAAAGTATTGGTAGTGATAAAATTTTATTTCATTTTGAAATAATATATAAAATATATCATAGGATCTTATTGGTAGATATAAAATAAAGCATCTTACAAGTTAGTGTAGTTCAGTGTTCTATGAGTAGTAAATGAACGGTAGATTAATACATCGTCCAAGTATTAATCTACCATATATCAATTTTACTGGACTAAACTAAAAGTTTCGTTAAAATTAATCTACCGTTCATTTACATATCAAATAAAGATAAAAAACTTGACACTTGTTTTAAATATAAGAAGCCTACCAAAAGAATTATAAAATTTCATCAAATATCCTCCCATCTTCCAAATGAGATAAACAAAAGGTTTTCTAATTTTTTTTTTTTTTTTTTTTTTTTTTTTTTTTTGTATATGAGACCATTTAGTCTCCGTCCCTATTTTTCTAAATTAATGGTAGGCAATATAATTTAGAAGGTTTAGCAATTCGTTTTCTAAATTATATTGACTACCTATTATAAAAATACGGAAAATTACATGATTTACAAATTAAGCGGTTAGGAGAGTTGTGTGATGTGATGTCTTTATCACACCAGATTTTTTTGCTCTGGACAACTGAAAGTAAGATGGTAGTGTTTGAATTTTAATACAAAATTTTCTTCCTCATATACCAGTAGCATGGGTCTAATTTTTCTTTTAAATATTTTGTCTTTTTTTGCTTCACGCAGAGACCTTGATTAAAAAAAAATTCGGAGTGATTAGGATAATGAAGCATAAGAGAGAGCCAAAAGGAAGTTTATTTTTGAGATAACTGTATAAGGCCATTCGAGTTTAGTATATAAAAATAAAAATTGGTCACTTGTGAGAAAATTAGTAATAATAGAAGGCTAAATTATATTTTTTTCATTAGAGAGATTAATTGTTAAATTAGTTCTTAGTAAGGAGAATTGGCTAAAAGCACGAGTTGAATTTCTGATAGTTTTAAGACCCGGATGTCGCCGAGTTTTCTACACCTGCAAAAAGCAAGCAAGCAAGGGCCATCAACCTCTTTTCGCCGTCTGACCAGGATTCGGAGCCGATAAGAAGTAAACGTAGCTTCGATCTCAGCTGAGGAAGTGTTAAATACTCTTATCATTGTTTTGCAATCGGCTCACTTGACAGGACTTACATGCTCAACTTATACGACCACAAATCAACAAGATTCTTCATTAGCGCAGAGAAGGGGGAGAAAGATTAGAAAATTTGATTTGGAAATAATACATTTTTTTTCAAATAAAGATAATAATTTTAAATATTTTAGATAACTCGTGATCGGAATTAATTTTATTAATAGCCTATATATTGAATATGCCAGTTGAATTGAATTTTATTAATTGCTTTTATTTATTTATTAATAAATTGTGGATGCATTAATGTGAAATTATAAAATTTAAAAGTGAACTTTTTTTTAAATTTTTTCAATCTCTCTATCGTAGAATTTTTGAGAAAGGTGTTTTGAATAATTTCTCAAATCAGGACCTAAAGTTTTTATAAACGAATGCTTGGTGACCAAGAGTTCCCTGATTTGGAACTAGAATTTAAGCTGAGCCCATTTTCAATCCACTAAACTATTTAGTTGGGTTGACTAGATGAATAATCTATTTATACCCAACTCAACTATTTTGTTGTAATCGCCCACGGGATCGATATCGACTCAACTTTTGAATTCCTTTCTTTTGTATTTGGACCTTCACCGCTAAACATGTTAAATAGGAAGCCATTATTAATACTTTCTTTATTATACATTAAAAAAAAAAATCGAAAAAAAATCAAAAGCGGTAGGGCCTACTGAGTCTATCCAATGTATAGTGATAGACTAAGAAAATGAGCTTTCCACACGCTCCATAAAAAATTTTACAACATCCCGAAAAGTTTTTTAATTACTGAGAATGAGAATGAGTGTAAATAGTAATCTAATATTATTCCTGAATTTATAATTTATTTTATTTATGATTTTTAAGTTGAAATTTTGCAATTTATAATTTTTTTTTTAATTGATCAACTAAACTGTCGATCGCCTGCGCGCTTCAATAAGCAGCTATGACATTAAAGGAGTTGAGCGATAGTTGGTCGATTTTTTGTCAAAAGTGCACATCGATCACATTTGATTAAAAGCTCGATTTTTTAATGCATTTATTTATGTCCATCGACTAAACTATCAATAGACTAAAAATCGACCGTGTGTGGTTTAAATTTAAGTTAGTTTAAGCGAATTTTTATCATTAATTAGTTAATGTATTTTAGTTTTCGGGCTTAATGTGCTGTGTCCTCACAATACAATATTTATGCTGAGGGCAGTTGTGAACAAAATTTTAAAATCAAATTATTTGCATATAAAAAGCTATAATATATGTGTCAAGTCTGCAAAAATTCTATTATAGGGAAGAAAATAAGAAAGAGATTGGGTATAATTCATTTTGTAAGAAAAGCATTCGCTAAATATTGTCAACTACAACATAAAGAAACGACAAAGAAAAACACAAATAACATTATACCATGTTTTTGAATTTAAAAAATTTAAGAAAATTTATATTTTCTGAATAAAATAACTAATCCCATTTGCATTACTATGATAAAATAGGAGCTTTATAGACACCCTGTATAATAAATAGATGGGAACAAAACCCACCACACAAGCAGCGTTCAGGTGAGATCATAATATATCTCAAGAATCAAATTATACTGTATAATCATATTCGAAACTTTAATATACATTAATGACGCAATCTCATCATTTTATAGAAAGGCTGATGGGTAAATCATTTTTTTTTCTCTCTGAGCATAATTGTGTTTCTTAATTTTTTTTTATTCAATGACCAAAAGTGTACGTGTCAATGATGAGCCCGAAACCAATTGGCGTCATAATCAAATAAAACCTTCTTAGAAATGAAAGATGAAAGTATAATCACAAAGCATGTACTTTGGGAATGAAAAAAAAAATAAAAAAAAAACAATTTCAAGTATTGAAATAGAAGTTATTTTCAATTCTGGAAGTAAATTTGAATTTAAGACAAAGAAATTTAATATGCAAGATTCCAAATATTATTTACCAAGTTATAATAATTATTATTTTGATCTAAGATAAGAATTATTTTAAAGAGCTATATAGAGTAGAAAAATATTAAATAGTTCGACACCCATTAATTTGTATAAGATAATACATTTAACGAGTAATATAATCCATCTGGGGATTTGTTTCATTAAAAATATTGAAAAATTAAAAATAAAGTCAAAGTAACTCTAATGCTGGATGAAAAAAAGGATGGTAAAAAGTACAAAAGGGGATATTTTTTTTTTTAGTTGGTCAGAGTGTATCTCATTAGGTATGCTGATGGCTAACTCGGTAAAGTATAGTTGGTCAGAAAGGCGGGCTTACAGGCTCAAAGGTTATCATCTGGCCAACATCAAAGAAATTGTCAAGAGAGTTGCAAAATCCCACCAAGACAGGTCAACTTCGTTTAAGTTAACTGTCAAGTCCAGACTATCAGAGATTAAATGTAGAAAGAAGAAAATTCAAAGAAAATTCCTCTTTTAGCACACTTAATTACCTAAAAAAAACATTCTAGGGAAATTAATATAATAAAATTTAATCTAAAACTACAAATTTTTATTCTTTAGTATTCATTCTTTTGTAGTATAACATTAAAGTTAATTTTGACGTGACAACGTCTTACAATGTATGTATAGTGGCCGGGTAGGAAGCATGCACGAAAAAATTAGCGGCTCGAATAACTCCTCCCTTTGGCCGATTTTGTTCACAATCCAGGGGAGTGTCTAACTTAAATATAAAATTTCATCTCAAAGCTCAATACTTCCATGCTTTAAATTGAACAGACAGACAGATCATGTCGCGAAAACCACTTTTTTGGATTCAGGGGACCTCAAAACGTGTATATCCATTAAAATCTCTACATCGAATTTTTGACATGAATCCAATACTTTCTCTCTATATATTAACATATATAGGTAAGAGAAAGTAAAAATTACAAACTACCATTTAAGAGATCTTGGTCTTAATTATTTTATCAGGTATAGCCTAATAAGAATGGTTAAACGAAGAAATAATTGCAGAAGATTCATATATCATTAAAGATAATTGAAGAATTGAGTTTTATAAAATCTAAAATACATCCATAACTAGCTGCGTTACTCTGGGAATATTAAAGGATTTCCAGAGCTTTATTATTTCTATTATTAAAGACATCGTAAGATAAAAGATTATTTAAGAGAATTTAAATTCAAATTAATATCATCAGCAATAAAAACCAACTTAATTAAAATTATTTTATTGTTTTTAATTAATAATAAGTTATTGTATTGAATAATTCAAGAATGTCATTATATTTAAATACGACTATAAAGGACATTAAACAACGGGATTCTAATGATTTAGGTATTAAATAAACAAGCAATGAAAGAAAGAAAAAAATTCCTCTAACCTAAATTAGTGTGATCTTGTGAGTGATTTTTATATATAAATAAGGTTTTTCTTTAAGAATAATAACTGCACACGTTCTTGACTTAATCAAAATTATGTTGAAATGTCAATAGAATTTAAAAAAAAATTCGTATATAACCAGTTTAAAGTGTTTTTCACTACTAGGTAGAATGTAAATACGGGAGAGTCAGAGGGAGGTGTCCCTAAAAAATGAGAAAAAAAAATTCCAAGTCGATTAAATATCGAGTTCTCAAGAAGGAAAAATTTAAACAGATGTTTAAATTTAATTAATAATCTTTATAAGAAAAATAGAAGACCGATGGAGACGCAAATAAAGAAGAAAATAATTCTTGAAATGATATAATTATTCAAAAAAAATTTTATTTCATTGTCCAATTTTAAATTCTAAAAAGTTTTAAGACAATATTTCAAAAACCTTTTTGAATAACATTTATTTATTTAAGCAACCACCTATAGGTTAGTTGGTTTCTAATATCATGGAAAATGCCCCAAAATCAACCCCCTTCCCACAACACAAAAAAACAAAATTTCTCTCAACACGAAGTACAATGACAATACACTAGAGCAGTGGCTTCCAACATGGGAACAATCGCCCCCAAATGGGCGATTTGGGTTATCAGGGGGGCAATAAATAAGTAGGGGCGATGAGTATTCATAGAGGGAAAAAATTATTTCAGTTTATTAAATTTTAAAAGAACAAAAATTAAAGAGAAAGAAGACGACAAAAAATGTCATAAAAATAAAATAGTCTGAAGATATTCCAATCTAGAAGAAGAAGTCGGAAACTAAATATCCAGTATGTCGACACATAAAAATCTGGTGTGATAAGCACAGAACCTTCGGTAATTGAAAGTTGTGTGCTGTGCGACCAGTCACACCAGATTTTTTATATTTATTCCGGAATTTTGGAGGTGAGGCAGGGGGTTGTCAAAGTGCAATATGCAAATTTTAAAATTAAATTAACACTAGGTTTTGGTAATTATTTAATTTAATTTAAAATGTTTGAATAGTATTTCATTTTAATAGTATTTTTTTTTTTGTTAAAGAAAAGAATTTGAAGAATAGTGATGTTTGAATTACCTTTTGAATTTTTTTTTACTAGCAATAATAAGGAAGGAATTCTTTAAAGTTTGGATAAACAAAGTATTTGTTGTAATAGAAGACAAATAAGGAGTGGAGAGAGATTCGATCAAATAAATTAGGTGTCTGAAGCACGTTTCGGAACGAGTAAAAATTGAGAGAGAAGCTAATCCATTTGGATTTTGCTATGTGTGTGAGTAAATAGTGAGTGACGTTTGTTTAAATTGTTTTAAAAAAAAGATGTTATCGAATACAAATAACTATAATGAATCGATTTGTAAATAGATGTTGACTAATGTAATATCGGGAATGTAAAGATTGAATATATCTAAGTTATAAAAAAAAAGAAATTTAAATAGTGAAATTGGTAATAAAAAAATTTTGGATTGAAATTTTAAATTCGATATCATACTGTATATAATAATTAGGGACCGGATTCTTAGGTTTTCACCTTTTTTTTCCTTGACTCCAAACGCGAAATGGACAAAACTTTTTCGACTTATGAGTTCTGGAGTTGTTTAACCCAATTTTGAAAAACCTAAAAAAAAAAAAAAAACCTAAATGGGTTCGGGCCACCTAAAATCACCTAAATTAGAAAACTCATCTACCGAGATTTTTTTTTAAATAGGTACTTGTAATTTTTTGTATTTTTTACTTTTTAATAATTTTTGTACATAGGTATTTAAAATTAAAAAAAACTTTTTTCTCATAAAAATTTTACAATTATATTTTTTTAAATTAAAAAAAAAAAAATTATAATTAAAATAATATTTTTTTACAAATTTCTGTACATATTTAAAATTAATTAAAACTTTTTTTCCCCAAATGCGTTTTATTAGGTGATAACCTAAAAAAAACCTATTTTGGGAGTTTCAAAAACCTAAAAACGAGACGAACCGTACCTAAAATCACCTAAATGCGTTTTATTGGACGAAAACCTTAAAAAAAAAAAAAAAACTTATTTTGGGTGTTACAAATACCTAAAAACGAGTCAAATCGAACCTAAAAATCCGGTCCCTAATAATAATATAAAGAGGCAGCGTTTTGTAACGCTGCCCCTTTTCCACTTCGGTTGAGAAAGTGAGAGAGGATTCGTTCAGTGCACGCTAATTTAAATTAGGTGGTTGTCGAAATGACTAGACTCAACTCATTTATAGCTACATCAATAAACAAATAATAAATTAAAAATTCAATAGATATTTTGGAAATTATTTGAACAATTGCCTAAGAGAAATGAGAGTTTTGAATTGAAGTTCAGCTTCTCTAGTATGTTACGGCCCCGCAAAATGGTCTATCGGTGTAGGTGCGTTCAAATTAAACCTGAAGGAAATGAGCTGCGGGGTTGAAATATTATATTTAAATTAGGTACCGCTCTGGAAAGTAACACGAAGCTTTTGAACAAAATAGGCCAAAGAGTACTAGTACTTTACTGAAGTATTTTTTCAGTTTTTTTTTTTTTTTTCGATTTTCTCAAAATCTATTCAAACGATTTTGATTGAAATTCATAAATGAATTATTTTTTGGTGGCTCTTTAAGATATATATAAGAGATCGTTTGCCATGGTAAGAAAATATAAATATTTTTAACAGGAGCAAGTGAATGTAGGCCAGTATTGAATAAAAAAACTTTTTTAAATATCATTGACGTTTCGGGAACGCATCGCTCCCATCTTCAGGACGATAAATTGTTATTGTTGCTTAGATTAATACATGTCAGTTCATATAAAAATATAACATAAATTTGCATATACCATTAGAAGAATATGACGATTGCAGTAGGTCACTGGGCTGTATTTTTTGTGTTAAATAGACCAGAAACATCAGCACTGGCCAAGATTGAAAGACTGGTCTTTCAATTTTGGCCAGTGCTGATGTTTCGGGTTCTATTTAACACAAAAAATACTGCCCAGGCAATTCTCATATAAATCTAATGGTATATGCAAATTTGTTATATTTTTGTATGAACCGGCATTTTTCAATCTAAGCAACATTAACAATTTATCGTCCTGAAGATGGGAGCGATGCTTTCCCGAAACGTCGACGATATTTAAAAAAGTTTTTTTATTCCATGCTGCCTGCTTACATTCATCTGCCCATGTTAATTAGGGCTATCACTCAGACATTGAATTTCTTCTTTTATAAATATTTTTCTATATTTATAAATTTTACATTTTGATTCTAATGCACTGACATAAAAATCTGGTATGACAAGTTTTCAATTACAGAAGGTAAAAGAAAGTTGTATGTAGTCACACCAGATTCTTTCTTATTTTGTTTATATTATCTTATTTATTATTAAGAAAAAAACACCATGATGGCCACATCATCTTTTTTTTTAAGATTCTCCTCGAAAATCCAATTGGCTAATGAATTAGCTGGCATGATTCGAGGAAACGGACAGGTGCACGTGATGTTTTGGCATGGGCCTAAGGACGTCGACCCTGATGGTGGCAGCGCCGCGACCTTGCCAAGGTCACTCGCCGCCAGAGCGTCAGCCTCTCCCCACCCCACCTTCTCTCTTTTTGCCTTTTGGTGCTGATTCACTTTTAACACCTGGCCTCAGCTTATTATTCGCAATTTATTTCGTTATTTCGCTCTTATCGTGTAATCAGGCCCCTTGGTGACGAATTCACTCAAGAATGTTTAAAGATCAGGTTCTTTTCATCTACAACATATACACACTTATACTCACACTTGTGAATCTACAAATCTTCTAATTATTATTTATTTTTATTTTAAAAGATAAATTAAGTTGTCATTCAATTTGTAATCTGAATTTGTTAATAGGTTTAAATGAGTTTTTTTTTTTTGAGCAGGATTGATATACCGAGTATTTAAATTTCACACTAGGCAAATTTTTTACGTATTTGTTTTCGTCTTAATTTATTCACAAATTTTGATTTTGCCAAGACAAAAATAATTTAAGATAAAGACCATTTGAGAGATGAGTTTTGTGTTTTGATTAGGCAAAATTGTGTCCCATGGTTCGAGTCCAGGAGGCGTGTATTTTTCCCAATCAAAAAAATCTGGGGTGACCGTTGCCTAGCACTCAACTTTCTCTTTCCAAAGGTAAAAGAAAGTTGTGTTCTGGGATTGACATACCAGATTTTTTCTGTCGACATATATTTAGTTTCGCAGAATTGAAATTTGTGATCAAATGAAGTGTCAGAAATATATTTTTTAACCCTTTACCTGATTAAAAGATTATTTCAATTTTTTTTTTTTGTAGGCCTAATTAAAAAAAAAAATGACGACCTTGCTCGTTAATGATTAACCAACTCTATTACCTAGAAGTTTGTAAAAGAGACCTTGAACTTGCAATGTGAAGGCCGCCGAAAGTTAATGTCAATAAAAATAAAAATTAACGATGCGGAGAAAGAAATTAACAACAAAAATAAAAAGTAATATCACATCTAGTTCCTTAACCTACGAAAAAGGGGACGTATATTTTTGTAATGGCTAAATAAGAAAAAATAAAATATTACTATTTTGAAATGTTTATTCTAAAATGCGCTCTTAGGAATTGTGGAGATTATCTTCAATCGAAAAAAAATAAGAGAAAGTAATAATGGATGATTAAATAATGAAAATATTAACTCTCGTGGTCTCTAAATAAATATTATTTTAAACAAGTTCTTTGTTTCTATCCTTTTTCACAATATAACAAACATATGAAATGCCAATATTTGAGATGAAGGAAAAAGCATTTTTTTTTTTAGAATTTGTTCTACTCTATGTTTAGAAAATAATAATTATTGATAATTGATTAATTATAATAATAAAAAAAATGAGAGATAAAGAAAATCTAAAAAATAATTGATTTATGAATTTTAATCAAAACCGTTAGAGCCGATTTTGAGAAATTCGAAAAAAAAACTGAAAAAGTACTTCAGTAAATTACTAGTACTTTTTGGCCGATTGCTCAATTGCTTCATGCTTAAAATCGTTACACACAGACAGACCAATTTGTGGGACCCACTTTTTTGAACTCAGAGGACCTCAAAAATATATCCATCAAAATCTCGATTTCGAATTTTTGACATGAATGATCGCAATACTACAATATATTACATATAAAAAGGTAAGAGAAAGTAAAAAAGCAAAGTCTTGACAACAAAAATCAATGAAATTACTTAAGTTAACTTAAATTTAAATATATTTTGTTGTGATGATTATAATCATCACAACACGAAAGTCAATTTTGTCATCGGGCTTGGTGTAGGGGTCACCGTGCTGGCCTTGTATACCAAGGGTCGCGGGTTCGGATCCCAGGCAGTCCGATGAATTTATTTAAGCCATTTGGATACAAAATATTCAATAACGGTTATCGTATGAAATCTCATATGGCCTGAGTTGCCGAAAAAACTGTGTGAATGTGTGTGTGTGTGTGTGAGTGTGAATGTATTGTATGAGATCTTATCAACAAAAGGCTTTGATAAGGCTCAGATAAATAATTATCTAATTAAATGTGAGATTTTTAATGACGCTGAATCAAACGTCCACTGCCCCTCTCCCCCCCCCCTTCCGAGAGTCAAACCCAGAATCTCCAGTTTATTTGGAGCATTGGTGTGCTTCCCTTAGCATCAGGCTACATATTGGCTGAAAACTTTTGTGATCTTGATATAATATCTAAGAAAATATTAGTTTTTCCTGATTTGGTCGAGACTCACTGTGGTCTGGTGAAAGGTGAAACTTTTGTCCCCCCCCCCCCATCAATATAAATCTCACAAGATTGGTTTAAAAAAATGTTTTACTTGATTTGATCTTAATAAAATTTGTTATTAAAAAAAAAAATTCTAATGAATATAATAAATTCCCTGGATTATAGATAAAAATTATCAAAATTTATTGGGTAGACAAAAAAGTAAATTAATAAATTTTAAAAATTTAATTGAACTATAAAAGAGCTATCAAATTAACTGATATTAAATAGTAATTAACTAGTGATTTTAAAATTAACTAGTCTGTTAATTAATATTAAAATAAAAAAAAAACCTCTAGAAGCACGTTTTCAAATTTGTAAACGTCTAAATAATTAAGGACAGGTTGCTAGAAAAGTAGCCAAGGCGCCTGCATGTCCATAAGTCTAATAGGAAGGTTTCTAGCTCGGCGCCGTCTGGCCGAGCATCACAACATAGAAAAACTTATATTAGAAACACATACACGTGCACATACACATATATATGTGCTCAGACACGCACATATCATGATCAAGTTCATATAGCCTTCGGCTTCCTCATTTACGCTATTGAAATGTTTTGCTTCTGATTTTTCCAGCGATTGATATTACGAAGGATTATATTTCTTTTTCTTCTCTTATAGGCCTATTATTATAATAAATATTTATACTACACACTAGATAAGTGAAACTTATACGCAAAATTCACAGTTACAATTGAAAAAATCTAAGAAAACAAATAATTTATTAACTAATTTTTTTTTCGATATAAATGTGTTGAGTCTAGATAAGTCATTGGTGTCATTTGGGGGGGGGGGGGCAGTGAGGGCATTTGCCCCCCCCCCCCAAGGGCTCTGATTTTTATAAAATTTTATATTATTCTAAATAAAATACATCTACAAGTATAGAAACTGCACAAAATTAAACAATTAATTAAATTATATATCTTTTGGCTAAATTTGAGTATCTATTTGTAAGTAAATTTTTTTTGACTCCTTAGTAAATTTTAAGAAAAAAAAAATGTTCCCCCCCCAAGAAAAAGTTGAAATGACGCCTCTGGTGACTAACAATAAGTCATGTTTTTGCAAAACTAATTCTTCCCTCACTAGATCAATCACATGGCGATGTCAAACGGAAGGGATGCAACTTTTCGTAACATTAATCGAATATGCACGTAAAGAAAATTCACTTTAAAAAACACATTTGCCTTGTACGATGTGGGGAAAGGGTTCGATTTTTGCTTTACCCCCCCTCCCCCAGTGAGCAAGAATAAATTTGTTACATTTGCTAGCCTTCGACGAGCAAGGAGGTCCAGGGGCAAAGCCCCCCTAGCCAGTGGTAAATAATCTACAAAATACAAATTTAATGTAATGTAAAAAGTTTTTCCCATTTTCTCAAAACTTTACATTTGGTTATTATCTAGCTCTTCAATTGTTGGAAATATTAATATTTAGCAAGGGGAATGTGTTTACCTTTCCTATGCAAGTTATAAAAAAGTCAATTTATATTGAAATAATTTATATTATATTATTATATTTATAGCCACTATTTGTCAGGACGAGAGAAAAGAAGATTATTTTTGTGAAGATAAATTTCCTTAACATGATAAATGATGTTTCTATATCTAGTTGAGTTCAAGGTGAAATTCACACTGCTAGAGAAGTAATTGATCGTCTGTAGGCTAAAAATAGACTTGAATCTGGACTGGACCGGTCAAGTGGGAACATAGTAGTTTATCAGTAGTTTGCATACAACAGATAGAAAGAACTAGCTGTAGCTACGACATGCGAAATTAAACTTTCTGATCGGTTACAAAGCTCACAGCTACTAGGGATATGTTTAATCAAGTCAGGAAACAACTTGGGAGGGCAAGTTGGATAAAAGGACCACACAAGAATCGCCCTTTCGAGATAATGGGATATCAGATTAGACAAGAGTCAATCGAATGTTTAAGTCTAAGTAATTTGAAAGGTAAAAATTATTTTTTGTAATGATATTTTTAAATTCATTTAAGTGTTTAATTAAAATCAATTTTTTAAAATAAAATTATTTTAATAATTTAAAACCTAACAACTAGCAGCGTTTTCCAAACTGGGAAGCGCGGACTAGCCTAAGGGGAGGCGCTAATTATTAGCCATAGCGAGGAATTTTGTATAAATAAAATAATGAATGAATAATATAATAATAATAATAGTTTGTATTATTAAATTTTTTAGCAACAAAAATTTTTGTGTTTGTTTTACGGGGGGTGGGGGAGGCGTCATACTATTATATATTTTTAAGTGAGGCGTGGTAACAAATCACTAAATTAGAGAATAACTTATTATTCATTTATGATTTTTTTTTTCAAAGCTTAAAATGGTTCTTGATTTTCCTTATCCTGTTTTTATTCATTTAAATTCAGAATATAAATTAATTTTCACTACTACTGCTATTTGTTACAAACATAACTGTAAAAAATAATGCTAATTTAAATTTTTTTTTTACTATTCTATTTTTAAAAAGCTTTTATAAATCGGTTATCAATCTTTTACATATTTATTAGTAGTAACTCCCCGGGTATTGCGTTATTATTATACAGTATTTTAATTCTGATAAAGTTGTAGAAGAGAGTTTATTTATGAAAGAGTGCAAAACCAATTAAATATTAAAAGTTTAGCATGTGGATGGATTTTAAAATATTTTTTTTTTTTTTGAATGGGTGCATTAGGTCAGAAGATCTATAATGACCAGTGGTCACATGCAGTCAGGAATATAGTTAAAAAAAATATAAATAAAGAAGCATAAAAGGGGAACTCAACTGCGGGAACTGAGAAGATGCCTGTTGAGATTAGACTTGAAAGAGTCTCAGGGAGCTTGTTCCATTGGAACAAATCCCCCACGGGAGCTCATGGGGACAAAGGAAGATTGGAATTGACTAGTTCTGTTAGTCGTAATCTGAACAGCATAGGGATGCTGGGACGATGCCTCCTTTGTGTTCCATGTATATGTTGCATTGAGTGGGATATATGATTGATTGATAATGCTAAGTTTTAGCAGTAAAAT
This sequence comes from Euborellia annulipes, assembly GCA_023213315.1. NCBI lineage: Eukaryota > Metazoa > Arthropoda > Insecta > Dermaptera > Anisolabididae > Euborellia > Euborellia annulipes. The sequence continues at coordinate 155,708 of JAKCPI010010990.1, read as the reverse complement.
TGTGTTTTGTAGATCGATAGTTTATTAGTCATGTGTGCCGGCCCCGCAATGTTGGAAGAGTTGAGGACAGAACAAGAAAAGGTGTTTATTACAATTGTCTAAGGAAAACAAAAGTTATAACACCAAATTCCAAAATGGACTTTTAAAATAAACAATCTATTTAAGAATTTTGGATCTATAAACAATTGTTTTATGAAGAAAAGAAAAGCAACTAGCATTTATTTCATTTATTTCAGGCTCATTAAGCGAACGTTTCGGTCTTGGTCGAGACTTTTCAACAACTTTCATCCAGCTATAAATCTACTTTTCTCAAAACTTGAGAATGACGATCACGAGTTGTCTGAGCCTTTGGCGTAACTAGGACCCCCCCCTCACGCCCCAAGAAAAATTGAGAAAATATGGGGCCTTCTAGGCCCTCCGAGGGATGGCTGCCCCCCAGCCAAATTACCCCCATGGTCCGAACTATGGTTTTCTTATATATTTTTGTCAGTCTCCCCCTTTTTCTCTCTCTTCTTCACTTTTCTGAATAAAGGATTGCTGGTCGTCAGGTTGGCTTTTTTCAGTCATCTCTACCTATTAATATGCCGACCCCGAAATAAGGCATTAATAAAAGAAAAAAAAAAATCGATGTAACAAGTAAATCTCACAACTAAGGTAAGTCCACTAAATTTTTTTTATTTTATTTTTTTTTTATCATTTATTTAAAGTTTTTTTCGGCATTTGAGGCTATTTAGATCCCGTTATCATTTTGTAACCAAAATAATTTATTAAAACTTCAAAAGAATTTTTTGGCGAAACATAATTATAAATAATAATTTAGAAAATTTTTCATCGATTGAAACAGCTAATGTTGTATATATAGAAATTTGGCGCCAGGGACAAATATAAAATACAGTATGATCGGATTCCTTATTTGGGAGAAGTTACAAAAATTTCGTATCTCAAAGGCGCCGTGAAATGTGGCGACCCCTGATCAATATGTATTTGATTTTCAAGATGGTGATGTTGGTTGCGGTCGCCCAGGCGCAAGGAGGCTTTATTAGTCAGCTTTTGCTATTCCTACAACCTAGCAGTCCTGTTTATATTTTTTGTTAAACCAAATTTATAAACCTAAAATGTATTCAAAGAAAAAAAAAATTGAAAATATATTTCAAAATAATTATTTAATTATTGATTGAAAGGAAGTTATAGTTATTGGGGAATTCTTCAGGTATTTTTTAAATATTTAAAAGTTATTGGATCTATTATTTATTATAATTACTATTTTATTGAAGAGCTTATATTAGAAAAGGGATCACGAGACTGAGACTTGAAAACACGTCGATGGCTTGGCGAGGCATGTCCGGCCCCTCCTGCCTCCAATTTAATCATCATCTTTTGGCCATCGATGACAAATCAAACAAAAAATTTTCTTTATTGGGGGAATTATTTAACAGTGTAATTAAGAAAAATCAATTATGAGAAACACACATCAATTTATAGAAATCAAAAAGTAGGCAGAATATTTCTTGGAAGAGGGAAGGGGGGCAAAAAAAATAGATTTACCAATAAAGTTCATTAAAAATGGTTTCTATTTTTATTTACATATGAAACCTTTTTAAGATTTCAAGGGCTTTCAACCCCATCCCTCTGGCTATGTCAGAAGGAATTTTATCAAATTATGATATTTTTCTTTGAAGCTTAATTAAATATGGAATTTCATAAAAATTCGTTTAACCTAACTTGCTCTATCTATAATTTAGATGATGATATTGTATAAAATCTTGTTAGTAATAAAACAAACATTGTTAAAATCTCATTTTAACTCTTAAAAAAAAAAAGAAATCATCGTGTACAAAGCACATTCCAAAGAAATGACATCATTTTGCAATTACAAGTAAAAATCTTGTTAACAAACAATTTAAAATCTATAAGAAGAAAACAATTTTCTAAAAGAGTAAAAAAAAAATTTTTTTGTTTTAAAAAACTTGAACATTCCTCTTATCTGTCTATATTTAAATTTTAATCTAGTAAACTAATAAAATTGAATTATTAATTAAAATTTAAACAACTCTGATGTGAAATCCTTACATGGTTTTATGTTAAGAGAAGTGTAAAAAATGTGTGTGAATCTAAAACATTAAAAAATAAATAAATAAATTTGAAATAAAAATTACTTTTCATATCTTTTAGAGAACAAAAAACCCTTAACATTCCCTAGGATACCAACGATGCCTATCAATCATTATTTTGAATTGGGCCGGCGACCTAGGACCTTTTGTCCGCTGCCGCGAAAGCGTGGAGATCTTGGTTCGAGTCCAGGGAGCGCAATTTGCCCAATCATAAACTCATCTCCCATACACTTCATTGATTGAAGAAATCCCAACTTTTTCTAACAAAGCTCTTCCTATTAAATATTTAATTTAATTTACAAATCTGAAGTCGGTTCTTTCAACTATTAATAGAAATCTGTATCACATAGGATTACTCGGAGGAATTCCTTTAGTGGATATGCACAAAAAAAAGATGACAAAAATTTTGTGGAAAAAACGAAAAAAGACTATATCTTAATATTCTTGGGTATTCTACCACAAAAAAACATTTAAATGAAAAAATACGACTTTCTTCATTCAACTTTTTTTTTATTTCTAATTTCCTAATACAAATGTGGAATAAGGGACAATAAGTAAATAATTTAAATTTAAACTTTTTTGAAGGGAAGGGGGAGAGAGCCCGTATTAATATATGGCTAGGTAGGGTAAGGCTCTCGGCGGCCCTGAGTAGATAGGCTTGTCTTTTGCTCTGTATTTTAGAAGAACATAGTTTATGCAACCGAAACTTCTTAATTTATATAAATAGCGCACAATTCAATCAAAAAATTTTGTCAAGGGGAAAATTAATTCACTAATTGCTTTGAGTGGAATTAAATATATATATACTGTCCAGATTTCGTTTTAAATAGTCCAGATGTTTAAATCGTGACTTTAAATATTCAGTCAAGAAAAATAGAAATAAAAAAAGTAAAAAAAGGTCTGAAACTTAAAATAATCATGAATTTCTAGCGTGAAAAGAATTCGAAAATTGAAAAAAAAAAAAAAAAAAAAAAAAAAAAAACAGAACTTTAATTTTAGATATATGTACAGTATATATATATTTTTAATAATCCTGAGAAAATTCAATGGCTTTCTTATCCTCTCTTTTGTGCACGGACATCAATTTAACCAGCAACGTGATGTGCTTGGGTCGCGTGCATTGACCTCAAGGGTCCGGAGCGATCAAAATCTAATTGCCAAGTATACAATATAAAGTCCAGAGTAGAGAGCGGCAAAGCTTCTAGCTAAAATTGAATTGCGGGCAAGCATAAAAGAGACTTAGAATGAAAGAGTAGAGTGATGTGGGGCCAACCGAGTCACGCATTTATATGCTGTTGCTGCCGCTTGCGTCGAGAAATAGTGAATCAAAGTATATAAATCAAAAAGTAAGGTGTCATTAGGTAAAAAAAGAGAGCTTCCCAGGGCGGCAGCCACAAGTGCACCTTGTTGTTCATCTCGGACTATGATTGCCTCTCATTCCTTTCGAAGACGGTGACAGGATCTCACGTAATACAATGATAGAAAGATTGGTTCATTTGGTAAGTTATTTCAAGCCGAAGAAAAAATTTCCTAGCTATTTTGCGGTCGTATTTAAGGGTGTTATTATCCCTTTATTGATTTATTTATATTCTTGTGTCTCAAAAAAAATGTAATCGCAATTCATGAAATTTAATTAAAATAAAATAAAAAAGACCCTTCAATAAATAAAAGAGATTTAATCCAATTAGCTATTTTTAGTAGATCGTACTAGTAAGAATAATCCGAAGGGAAAACTATATCCGTTTAATGGAATTTCATTTGATAATTAATTTTAAATTTGTAACAGTTGGCTCTAGTTGAAACATTATGATTTAATCAGAGAATTAAATTGAAGCAAGAAAACACAAGGTTTTTTGTTTCAATAATTTATTTATTAATATAAACACTTGATACGTATTTTGATACAACTTGTGTCGAAATACGTATCAAGTGTTTATATTATTGTAATAATAAATAAATTATTGAAACAAAAAAACTTGTGTTTTCTTGCTTGAAATTAATTCTCTTATTACATTTGATAAATTTTTTGTGACTTCATCAATAAGACTCTGCGCTTCTTTCAAAAGAGAAATTCTTTTTTTATTCGTTTAAGGTCTTTTTCGGCATCGGAGGCCATTTAGACCCCGTCCCTATTTATTTCAAATGATTGGTATCCAATTCAATTGAAATAATTTCAGGTGTAGTGGCTGTGTAGTGAGGAGAACAAGGCATCCGAAAGCAATAAAGGTGAAGGCCGGAATATCGGCCGAAACGTCGACATATGTATAAAATAAAGCGAAAGCATGTACTGTAAGAAAAATGGGAGATAATTTTTTGAGGTAGTTTGATTTAGAGATTTGTTCCTTCACTAAAAATATTGGATTATCAAAATGTATTATTTTTTCGCTCTTAATTCGGTTCTATTTGCCAAAGACAATGAATGATATAGGCCTATAACTCGAAATGATTTATTTATGAAAATAAATTCCTTTTTTATGTTTATTAATAATATTTCTCAAAAAATGACTTTCCAGACAAATAAAATAAGCTGAGAAAGGAGTAGAGAATAAAATTTGTGCAATACTTTTTTATAAGTATTTCGTTGTTGATAAGTTTAAAATATGCCTCTCTTTTCTTACTGCTTCGTTGAATTGCTTAAAAAAATTAATGGTATCACTCACCCTTTAGCTGTGTATTTTCTATTGCAAACATATTGAGTGCAAGTAGCTGCAGAAGCCGATTGGCGTTAAGAGGAATTGGAGAATGTTGGAGAAGTGTACGAAATTCTCTTAGCATTTGTACGGCTGCTTCTTGAAAGGATTCCATCCTGAAAAAAAAAAATTATTAATTTAAGGGAAATTACTCAGTAGGGTGTATTGTCAGTCATATAATTTGATTTTTCACAATAATATGTTAACTAATATAAAGGAATTTTTTACTTAAATGTAAAAGTAAATTATGACAAGAGTTTCCTGTTGATTGTATTGTTAATTTCATATTTATTTGAATGACTGGACAAAATTTTGGAATACCTTGTTTAAAGTAAATGCACTAAGTAATTTGAATGTTAAAATTTGCTCAGCTATTAGTATAGGTCAGGCCAAGAATTAAAAAATTTTGTACTTACCCGATTTTTGTAAAAAGTTTGCCATGAACATGCAGATAACTGGTTACGAATCTTTTATTAAGCTGAAAGAGAAAATAATTGATTTATTATTTTTTGAAAGGAGGATTTCAAAATTTTTATGAAAAATAAGTGAAGTATTGTCAAAATAGCCTAGCTCAACGGTCCTCAAACTTGTGAATTTCGCACTCCCCTTTTCTACCTGAAACAATGCCCGCGCCCTCTGTACAATTCAAGATGAGAATAATCTTGAAACAACTTTCAAAGGGATGATAGTCGTGCTTGATAGTCTTTGTCTTTGTTTAATTTTAATTATAGCACATTCATTGTGCTTGTTAAATTTAAATTTGAAAATGAAAATTTATTTTGCAGTCTTGTTAATTTATTCCAACCCCCCACCCCTCTCCAGTTAGGCACCTCCCTGGAGCGTGAAAATAAACTTTTATACAAAATCGGCCAAAAAGTACTAGTACTTTACTGATGTACTTTTTCAGTTTTTTTGGATTTTCTCAAAATTTTCTCCAATGATTTTGATTAAAATTCAAAAATCAATTACTTTTTAGATGCTCTTTCAAATGTGTATTCTCATTTTGCCCTTGAAATCTTTTGAAGACCACTTTACTCTTATACTTCACAGGAAAGATAGAAGAAATGGTTGCCATGGTAACTAAATTTAAATATTTTCCTCTACTTATAAATTTTACATCTTGAATTCAAATTTACCCTATTGTCGGAAACTAAATATATCTCAACAAAAAAATCTGGTGTGCGACTAGTCACACCAGATTTTTTTAAATATTTGATTATTTTTGCTCAAACTTTATATATATGGGGTATTCCACGCGAAAACTTTTGAATTCGATCGCTTTTAATATGGCTGACATTCTTACATGTGTATAACATGTAAAAAAAATCACCCCATTAAAAAAGTTTCTGTGAATTTTTTTATCCAATTAAAAATTTTTATAAATTTTTCAAAAAAATGGTGATTTTTTTTAAATGTTCATAACTTTTTCAAAAATTGACTAATCAAGACGTTTTTATATTTTTTCGTTTTAAAACATACTTTTCAGAAGAAAATACAAAAAAAATAAAAGAAAGTAAAAATATTTAAAGTAAACGAAACGAAGTATGCTGGGTCAACAGTATTAAGGTTATGGAGAAAGAAAAACCAGCGAATGCTTTCCACGTTAAAACAATTTATTCGCAGATATTTCGGTAAGCCTTACGCAAACTTAAAGTTTATAATATTTTTCAGTTTTTCAGAAGAGAACCATTTAGTTTTTCGAGGTTCGTCATTTTTTATTTATTTATTTTTTTTCTAAAAAACTGATTTATTATGCGTTTAATATGGACGATTTATATGGCAAAATAGATATCCTTATTAATGAAAAGTATAAAGAAAATTAAAAAAAGAATTATCAATAAGTTAAGAGAAAATTTTTAAATAATAACCTCAAATCCTCTAAATCCAGCGAGATCTTCAAAATCATCTTCAAGAAGTTTTTGTGTTTCTTCAGCTGTATTAGTAGTGAAATGTCGACAACGACCATCATCAGGATGCACCCAAATTTCGCGTCTGATACTTTTTGCTGAAATTTCCTTCTCAGCCATAAATGCCTTCATTTTCGCCTCTCTCTCTTCTCTTCGTTTTCTATCCCATTGCTCGAACTTTAAAAAAAGAAAAATATTTAAGTAAAGTTTTTTTGATAATTATTATTATTTATTAATAATGCAAAAGCGATTACCTTTTTTCTACTTTCATCAAATAAAAGAAGTAAACTTTCTCGAGCAGAATGAAATGGATTAGAAGCCATTAAACTTCTCATATAATAATATACGGCGTCTAATTTTCTTTTCTGTAAAAAATAATTCATTAAATACAGGTTAGATATTAAAAAAAAATTATTTAGTAAATGAAAAATGTAATTACCGAATAAACGGCAAGAATAGCCAATTGGTTATAGGGTCTTCCATTCTTTGGATTCATTTGATGAGCTTTCATATACATTCTAAAAAAAAGGTAATAAATAGATTTAAAAATTTTTTTAATTGAATTATTTAAGTTTTATTTGAAAAATTTCTTAAAAAACAAGTTCTATTTATAAATCAAGGATTAGTAGTAGAATTCTGCATTTCATAAATATTATGATAAAAATTATTTAAAACTTACTGTCGACTCTTGCCAAAGTTGGATGTTTCATTAATTTGTTCTTTGTAACGAGCCAGATCACCAAGAAATAGGAAAATTTTTTGTGCTGAGACAAGGGCTAGGGAAGTAAAACCCAAATTTTTCGAAGATACAATTGTAGGAATAAAATAATCTTCTAATTTAAATTTGTACGCAGTTTCTAGAGATTCAAGCAATTTTTCTAGATATAGTGAACCCTTAAAAATAGAACGTATTATTTAATTTCAATTTTTTATTTTTTTTTTAATCGAAAAAAATCAAATTAAAATACCTCATCTATCATTGTCAGTAATGTGGACTTATATTTTTCTTTTCCTTCTTTTTCGTTATCCATTAAATTTCGGAGCATTTCAATTAAATTATAAAATAAAATTTTCCAAAAATGTTGTTCTACATTTTCACTCTGACAAAACTTGAGATCTGTCACTAGTAAAATATTAAGACTTTGCTGTAGAAAATTCCTATAAAAAAAAAAAAGAAAATTAGTGAAGGATGGAATTCTTAGAATTTCTCAAACCCTTTGAAAGAGTTTCGAAATTTCTTTTTTTTATAAAATCCTTTAAGTCATTTATAAATATTGAAGAATAGAATATTATGAAAGATAAAATTAGAATATGAAGGGGAAAATTATAACGTTTGACTAAAAAGGGTCAATAATTTTTCGAAGTTTGGAAATTTATTTTAAGAAAATTTTGTTTTCACCTGATCTGAAAAAACTAAAATTAAATTATAAAGTAAGTAAAGTTACCTAATATAGGAGATTTTATTCCATTCCCTTATGATATCTCCCTGATTAAGAATCCAACTAAGTTCCATATCTGCTCGTTCAACATCTAAGAGAAGATGGGGACTTTTAGCTGATCGGAAGCTGCAAAACGAAATATTTATTTATTTAATAAAAATAATTGACAGATATTTATTATTCTAAAAGCAATTTCCGTCTTTCTCGAATAAACAGACGCATATTTTTTGTCAATCAATAATTCTCAGCACATGTGTCAGATTAAAAGATTGGAAAGTGCTTTTGGAACAAATTTATTGAAATATAAATTTTATAATATAATCTATATTATAATATACTTATATAACAAAATTGTTTAAAATAAAAAAAAGAAAGTGAAATGAAAATGCAAATACAAATTAAATACCTTTTTGAGTAAGGGTCATACCACGAAGGGCGGTTATTTCCAAATTGTTCAGCTAGATTGAATGTATTGTCTGGACCAGATTGATGAACTTGTTGAAAGCCACACGGGTGGGTGGGCATAAATCCTGGTAAGGCGGGTATCGGTGTATTAGAATGTTCCCTAAAACATTTATTTTTACATTAATTTTCTTAATTAATTTCTAATTAAACATAATATTAAAGAAAAATAATAAATTCACTTATTAGTTTTAAATTAATTAAATATGATGTTTTTATCTTATCTTATCTTATATTATTAAACGAGCAATGCACGTTTGTTTGTTTATATGTAAGCACATCAGTTCTCAAAAACGGCTCTAACGATTTTTTTTTTTTTTTTTTTTTTTCAAATTATAAATATATACTATTTTCGGTACGAATATGAAATTACGCTGTCTTGTCTTTGGGAAAATTCGAGTACTAGTATTTTACTGATGTTATTTCCAATTTTCTCAAAAATTCGCTCTGATTTATTTCAAATTTTAAGTACCAATATGAATTTAAGCTAGGTTTTGTTTTTATGAAACCTCGAGTACTAGTACTTTACTGAAGTACATTTTTTTGGAGATGGTAAAGGGCGCAAAATTTTTTATTAGCAAATCCAATCTTTTGTAAGTGGAATATTGTAAATTCTGCCTGTCAATAAAGATTAAATAAAAAAAAAATTATAATAAGCCTATAATTGTAATATTATTGAGTAAAAATTAAAAATATCTAGGGTAAGTTTAGGTTCTCCCCTCTGTAAATCCCCTTAAATAATTACAAATACCAGATATCAATGAGTGTGATGTGGAGGACAGCAGTCAGGAAGGGTAGCTTCTCTTTAATAAAACAGACTCCTCAAACAAAAAGTTTCGGCTAATTTTATTGCGTCTTCTTCAGTTGTTATAGCTGTATGAAAAATATTTACATTGATTTAATTAATTGTTACATCAATTTTAAAAAAATTTCGATATATTATCGACGAAAATTTTTGAATTAAATATATTGTTTTTTTTCTCTTTGTCGGTATGTGATGGAATTTCTCTTTTTAATAATTAAAAAACAATAATTAGAAGAAATATAAAAATAATCAAGACATTTATAGATACGCTTAAATTTTATAATAACAAAAAGAGAATTTATATATATTATAAATGATAGGAATTTATTAACCAAAGACCTTTCAAAATTTTTCTTCACTGTATCATCATACTGATCATTATATTTGCATTGTTGTAATACATAAGCAATTTTTTCAACTGTTCACTTATCCAAAAAACACATTGAACAACTTTATAAGACTAAGTTTTTTGAAATAATGAAAATTTTTAAAAATTGATGTATCAATTAACTTAAATCAATGTAAATATTTTTCATACAGCTATAACAACTGAAGATGGCGCAATAAAATTAGTCGAAACGTTTGTTTAAGGAGTCTGTTTTATTAAATAGAGGCTTCCTTCCTGGCTGCTGTCCTCCACATCACACTTATACCAGAGTATTGTCCTATTGAATATATAATTTAGTGATTATAAAAAAGAATACTTACTGATTAACAATAGGATGTTGTCGAGAACAAGGAGTGGGTACAACTATGGGCTTATCTGGATTATTTGGATCATACAGATGCCGTGAAGCGATTTGTGGTGGACGATATGGTTCATTTCCTGCAGGTGTTGAAGAAGCTACCACAGAAGTATAAGTTGGTGTTTCCGTAGGTGGAGGTTGTGGTAATACCAAAATCCCAGGCGCTGATGTTCCGCTATTAATGGCAGAATCAGGATTCTCTCGAGATAGAATATTACCGCTTTGTGTAGCGGAATTTCGTAATGCTCGCTGCTCTTGATTCTCTTTTCGATTTTCAACATTTTCACGTCTTGTTTCTTGATTTTCTTTAGTATTATCAGTATTATGAGAATCACGATTAACACGAGACTCTCTAGCTTGATTGTTTAATTCTTTTCGTCCATTTTGTTGTAAAGGTGTCGGTGGTTGAGCATTTTTACGCCATGATTCTTGAGTATTTGGTCTCTCTCGACTCTGATTACGATAGAGCCCCACACGCTCACGACTTGCTGTGCGATATCCTCTGTCTTGACTTGGCCCTCGATATCTGCAAATTTTTTATATAATTAAAAACAATTCCTCCCTCAAAAGAATGATTAATGAATGACTTAAAATAAAAGCGTGGGGCGCTCATTGATATCTTAAGGAATTGTAGATTCTTAGAGCCTCCGAATCCCTTTGAAGCGCCCACGTTATTATTTTAAGTCATAAATATTCAACAATTTTAACAAGTACAATTTTTTTTTTTAAAGTTTTTTTTATTATATTTTTCAACTTTCTAGCTCATCGGGAAATGTCTTAAAAATTGACTAATTCGAGTGAGGTTTCAAATAAAATACCACTTAATCAATCATTAGTTCGGCCTATTTTGGTCTAATAAAAAATTATTAATTGTCATAAAAAATGACCCGTAAACATCCAAAACTAAAGCTCATCGGGAAGTGTCTTAAAAAAAAAAACTTTGAAAAATTAAGTTAAATAAAAGCATTTAAATTAGGCAAGGATGTAATCAAATTTTTTTTCATCAACGAAATAATCTAAATGAATGGACATAAAACAAAGCTCTATGATCCACATGGCTTTTTATTTTAAAAAGAACTGGGCATTCCTCTTAATCAATCTTATACTAATAATGCTTAATTAATAAATTAAAGGGTCATGAAAAGTCATTTTTCAGGTAATGAATATACCAAGACTAAGAAATATAAATTATAGAAAAAAATCATTGGCTCTTTTTTCCACTTTTTATAAACTCAAAATTTAATTAAATATCTTATATATTCGATAAGATTCATTTCATTTTCTAATAATTTATAAACTTACCTGTCTTTGCTTCGATTCCTATCTCGACTCGAAGGACGGTATTTACGATCTCGGCTATGATTCCTTTCATTACTAAAATCTCTTCTGCCTCCTCCACTTGACTGATAATGAGAGTTTTTATCTATACTTTGATCTCTTCTATTCCCTGCATTTCCACCTGCACCACGATTTCTTTCAGTACTTATATGTCGCCCACCATGTCTATTACGACTCACACTGCGATCTTCAGGGCCTTCATTTTGATGGCCACCTAGAAAAAGTTTAAAGAATATTAGTAAATATTAAAAAAGGTATTTGCTCTTATTTGTGGCTATAAGATTAGGGAAATGATATATATATAAATAATATCTGAGAGAAATAACAAGTCCTTATAATTGCCGGGAGAGACTTCAAAAATCTTAAAATATATATATACCGTACTAGCTGCTGTAGAGTTGCCTTAAGGGCCCTAGCCACAGGCCGACCTGACTGCCCTACCTGACAGCTTGGATCCAACCGGTCAGGTTGGGGTTTGTCTACACACGCACCAACCAATCAGGCCAAACTCCACCACGAGATCTATGACAGTCTATGACAAGTGTTTGAGGTGTGAAATGGTCTTTTTTTTAAATGGCTCCTTATCTCTCTAAATGTCAAAAAAATAGCTTTGTGTGCGGTGATAGTTATGGATGAAGGAAGTAAAAAGAAGTGTTTGGTCTAAAAAATTATAACTCTCATTTCTCTAGTCACTGTTGCAATAATTCGTTTCGATTACCGAAGGTAAGAGAAAGTTGTGTGCTGTGCGACCAGTCACACCATATTCTTTTCTCGGGGAATCCATTCTAACTGTAAGCATTTTATGTCACTCTTCAAACTTGATTTTTTAATCAGTATGAATTTCTTGATATATATGTATAATGTATAAAGAATTTTTTAACTATAGAATTGTTTCGCGGATCCCTTGGGGTCCGCGCACCACAGTTTAAGAACCCCTGTTTTAGAGTGAGAATAAGATTTTGACACTCAGGGCCTCACATCTTACGAGCAGGTTACTCAAACTGACTGGTAATTTCTACTCCCATTAAGTCATTCTTCTCCTTCTTCAAAGCAAGCGTCAGGCCGAGGGATGGGCCGGCTTGCTCCTTTACCTAGTCACATCATTTTTAAATATCGACCCCAATATTTGAAATTAACTACAGGAAAAGAAGTGAGAATAAGATTTAGGAATTTCTAGTATAGATTGATATACATTTATTATAAGCTTAAATAAATTTTCAAAAGATTTTGTAATTTACCTCCTCCTCCACCACCGCCATGATTTCGTTTTTTATCTCGTCGACGACGTCTTTCTCTTCCTAATCCTGAATGCCCGTCACGTTGTGATGAAGAATTTTGTGTTACTGGAGTTGAATTAGGACGCATTTCTTGTAAACTTGAAGGTGATGAGCTGCGACGAGAAAGTCGTTCTTCGGCTTCTTGTTTTTCACTTGCTTCTATTTCTTCGCTCCAATCCTGATAAATTTATTATATTTATAAAATATAGGCTATACAGTATATCAAACTTAGCATCTACGATATAAAATAGTTTGGCATATAGATAAAAAAAGTCCAGAGGTACTTATAGTTCAGGGAGTTACAAATGCCTATATATATGTCGTAGACAGATCGTGAAATTAGACAGTTCATGAACTGTCTAGACATTTCATGAACTGCAGCCAGATCGTGTAATGGTCAAACAGTTACATGATCTGGCTAAAAATTTTAGACAGTTCATGAAATGCAATTGGGCCTTAGACAGATCGTGTAATGCTCGAGAATTACATGAAATGTCTAAATTTTTTAGGCAGTTCATGAACTGCCTAACAGCAGTTTTGCCGATCGTGTACTGTTTGTAAAGCAAATAAAGATCTCGAAAAAAGTCAATTTTTTTCAATATTATTATTATTATCGATTACTAAATTTTCCAAATCTTCCTCACTTTGTAAATCTTGAGTTAAGGTGCGCGTCTCGGGGTTCTAATTTTGGGAGATTCCAGCGGCCACAAATTTGAAGCTATCTACCTCAACTTTTTTTAAATTAAAGCTATTTAAAATGTTTACAACTTATAGAAGCCCTTTTTTTGATTTTCGAAAAAATAAATTTTTTTTTTTTTAGATTTATTGCATTAAATTACAAACAGTACACGATCGGCAAAACTGCTGTTAGGCAGTTCATGAAATGCCTAAAAAATTTAGACATTTCATGTAATTCTCGAGCATTACACGATCTGTCTAAGGCCCAATTGCATTTCATGAACTGTCTAAAATTTTTAGCCAGATCATGTAACTGTTTGACCATTACACGATTTGGCTGCAGTTCATGAAATGTCTAGACAGTTCATGAACTGTCTAATTTCACGATCTGTCTACGACATATATATATATAAAGATATATATATATATATATATATATATATTAAATTTTGCCGATTTCATGAAATAGGTAATTTAACCAATTCGGTGTAAAATATACGTTTTATATTTTTTTATTAGTTATTAACTAAGTAGAGCTTTGTTTAAAATAGTTGGAGATATTTCGAACAGCGCTCTATAGTTCTAAGATCATGAATCAGAAAGTAGGAAGTCCTGATTCGTGTCCATTATGGAAAAAAAATATTCAAATATCTACCAGTATAAGTATTGCTCCATCATCTACCAGTATATATATATAAGCACCTCTGTTAATTAACGACCGAAATATCGACCATTTAGGTCGATTTTGAATAAAATATAAACTCATATTACTATTAATATAAGGTTAGGATTTATACACTCAGTACAAGAACCACTGTGAACCTAAATATATTTTTGAATTCAGTGAAGGTCAAAAAGTGTATTTCCTATAAAAATCTCGACTTTCGTATCGCACTTTTCTTCGAGACGGTCAAATATACATATTTCATGATAGTTATAATTTACTAATAAGACTTTATACGATAACCGTTATTATGAATATATATATATATATATATATATATTGGAATCCAGGCATTCTTAAAATGAAGAGTTGAGAATTAGAAGGGGACTATGGACAATTTTTTTATACGCCATTTGTATATTTATGCATAATAATATACATAAAGGTTATAATGGTATACAAAAAATGGTTCATAGACCCATTCTTCTAATTCTCAACTCTTCAAATATTATGTATTCATAAAAAAGTAAGATGATTTAAAAAAAAGTTTTATTTATAAACATATTAATTCTACAAACATTCTGTAGTGGCCGATACAAATTTAGTTGGATGCAGAGGAACGATAAGGCTTACGAGAATTAAATAACCACACCTGATTCAGTTTTCTAGAAAATATAGGGCCTATAGTTTGTTAAAAACAGGACAAAATTTTCATTTTTATTACGAAAAACGACGGTACAGCCGAGAAATATGGAAACGGTACTGTCTGATTCAAAACGGTATGTATGGTCATCCTATTGATACATCATCAGTAATGTATATTTGAGTGTTCCGAAGTGGGTGACCTGCCTTCAAAACGACTTCAGTAAAAAAATAAATAAAAGATTTTCTTTTATTCAATTTCTTTTGGCTGACTATTTATTTATAAATTAATAGAAAAGATTTAAGATGTACATTCAATATAAAATATATTTACCAAAATCTTAGGTGAAGGTGAATCCCGTCTATGATCTAAAGGTGGAGGAGTTGCTGGTTTTTTAAATAGATGATCATCTGAAGTTGCTTGAATGTTGGTTTGCTGTTGTTGCAGTGATTGGTGTTGTGAGGGATGATTTTGAAGTTGTAGATGTTGCGATCGATGGTGATGTTCTTGCTTTTGATGCATATGATGTTGTTGGTGTTGAAGAGATGGATGTGTTTGTTGTTGTGGATGATTATATGCCATATGATGTTGAATGTTTTGTGTTGGATGTTGATGCTGATGTGTTTGGAGATGTTGATGAGGCAGAAGAGGCATCTTGTTTGGAATATTAGAATGATGTTGAGTCATATTTTGATGTGGTAAATGACTTCCTAACGATTTATTTCTTTCTGTATCCCAAAGATTAATTTCATTTCTTGATCTGAAAAAAAAAAATATATAATTAGTTAAAATAAGTATATATATACCTATTGATTATGATACATATATACATTTTTTTGTAGGCAAAATAGCCTAATTTAATTTTATAGAGTAATTATATTTATTTTTATTCAAGGTGGATAAACTTATGATTTGCCACGCATAAGATTTGTAGCCATTTCATTTGAAATAAATCTTTGACGTTTGGGACGTGAAGCGGACCCCTAATCCTCCAGCACAAGAGACCAGTACTCCACCACTGTGCTACGGCCCAAGGAATGATCTTGGAATATAAAGAGTTCTAAATATTATCCGATTAACTTAATTTAAACAATTATATTGAATGAATGAGGGCAGGTTTAGCCAAATAAATTTATATGCTTATCGATCCCGAAAACGTATCGAGAAATATATAAAGTCTCATCATCAGTCCTAATTGAAATATTGCATAAAGATGGATGGACGCTCGAGACGATTTCATTATAACAAATACATATGTACAGTGAGGGACAATATCAAGTCCCACCCATCCGTGTTTTACTTGTGATTATTTCATTGTTTTTAAAAAAATATTATATATTTGCGTCTATCTTCCCCAAAACCTACAATCTTCAGACTTTCTCAAGTCTAACCTCAACAGGCACCTTCTCCGTTGGCGCCGTTGAGTTCCTCTTTTATGCTTCTCCTTTTTTTCTTGGCTGCATGTGTGTCCACTTGTCATTATAGGTCTTCGGACTTTATGCACATATTACAAAAAAAAAATATTTTTTTTAATGGAAACCTAGAAAATTTCCAGATTTTTATTTTCTTTTATAAAAACAATGAAATAATCACAAGGAGAAAACGCATGGGCAGGACTTGAACTTTGGCGCTCACTGTACATATACTGTACTATAAATGACTGAACAAATCTCCCATTCCCGATAAATTTTCTCGGAGCCAAGTTGGTTGTTGAAATTTACCAATTTTATTTTTTTATTTTAATCATATTTTTATTATTTAACAAATGTTGAGACAACAATCAATGAGACTCAACCCGAGAAAACTTATCTTTTGTATATACCATTGTATTTGTACCATTTGTATATATATATATATATATTGGTATATGTTCTGGAAGGCTTCCACTACTGGTTTGTATTCTAATGTGTGGGGTCATGGCCAAAAGAAGAGGCGAAATGTCGAATAAATTTCAACAACCTTATACATATATATATATATATATATATATTAATACAACGTATTTATTGGTGTAGCTGTCTATATTTAAGTATATATGTATGTATGAATATGAAAATATCCTATTTTTAAATGAAGAAAATTAAAAAAATAAAGAATGTCTTTTATAGTGAAAATATAAACAGTGATTTGAATAATAATTAATATTAACCAAGTAATTATCAAGAAGGCCCAGGAACAAATTTTATATCAAGCATGAGAAGATTCCAAAAAGATTAATAATTGACTAAATCTAAAATTAATTAATTAAAAATTTTCATCAATAACAAAGTAAGTGAATATATTTTGAGATTTTTATATTATAGAATATAATTGTGTCATATGGTTTGGTTATCAGAAGAAATAATGTTACTTTCGGTTATTAAAAGGTTTACTCGGGCTATGAATTTTTAAGAAAAGTTAGTGGTAGTTTTAACACTTTAAAACTAAAAAATTAATTTATTAATAATAATTAAATAAATTCACAAATATACCTATCTTGTGGAGGAGGCGTTGTGATTCTCCTCTCTTGATGTGTAACTTGAGGAATTGGAGATGATGATTGAATTAAAGGCCCCTGTTGTACAAGAAGATTATCCTGACTTGTTGTGCGATTAAAATTTCCAGAAGAATGTTGTAATGATTGTGAAGGAGGAGATGGAACCATTGCAACTCGTTCAGGTGTTAATGATCGAGAAAATCGAGCTGCAGTTGCTAAAGCCATTTCCAACTCCTCAGGACGGGAACGACCTCGTCCTCTTCCTCGAGGACCTAAAATAATAAACATTAATTAATATATAAATTTGATATGCAAGGATATTTGCAGCCAGCAGACGAAATTATATTTTTTAATCGTTTACTGGGTGCAAATATCCTTATTTTGAAACATTATTTGGAAAATTAACATAATTAAAAAGAATACAAATACTTAATTGTTATTTTAAATTATATATAAATAATAAAAATCAATTTAATTTTTATTTATTTTTTTTATGATGGATTTGACTTAATTGGCCATTGTTAAGAATAGTGAGTAGAATAAATATGATTAGGCCTATATCTACATAGAATTCATTATTCTCTATCTATCAATTAAAATAAATAAGGAAGGGATCTATATAGCCTCCAATACTGCAAACTTTAAAAAGAAGAACTTTAAAAAAAAAGACTTTAAATTAAAAATAAATTCTTTACCCAGTCATTCAAGAGTTGCATGGAATTGACTTATAGAAATCTTCCAGAATGATTATAATTTTGGCCTAAATCGGATTTCATTTCTTACCTGGTAGAGTATGAGACCAATTTTGTTGAAATTGGGCAGGATGAAATCCACCTGGTCCTGCTGGATGGAAAGCCATAGGTGGACCAGGAGGTGGATGAAATGTTTGCGGAAGGGGTCCCGGCGGAGGCTGGTGATAAGGCGTAAACTGTTGAGGGGGTGGTTGTGACACGGGCGTAGTAGGTGCAGTATTGCTACCTTTAAATGTAACTGTAGTGCCATCCCAAACATCTTCAGTACCAGGAGGTCCAGAAACAAGACCTTGTTCAGCGAGATATTTCCGGCGCAAACGAGGTGGTAAAGCGTCGAGACAAGGATGTGATTTGCCATCTTTTCCACTTCCACGACGACCACTTGGTGGTTTCGATTGAATTTTGTCACTTTGACTCCAACTTGCACGTTGATCACGGGGTGGTTCAGAGGTTTGTCGAATTTCACGAGAAGGTGCTTGCCGGTTACTTGGTAGAGTAACTGGACGGGGTTCAGATCCTTGGCGAATTTCACGCGATGACGGCCCTTGACGATTAACTGCATTTGAGACAGGCCGTGAGTCAGGGTATTTATTGTCGCGTGATGCTGACCTTTGTTGTTGCAATTGTTGCTGTTGTTGATGAGCTTCAGCTGCCCAACTCGTTTCTTGTCCTCGTTTTCTTCCAGAACCAAACCTCGAATTTACTTGTTTATCGTCTCTTTTATTTTCATTTGTTTGTTTTTGTGAATTAAGATTTCCCCCTTCTTTTTGTTTTCGATTATTTTCTGGTTTGTTTTTACGAAGTGACGGACCATTTTTTATTTCAGATTCTTTTGAAGATTCAGTCGGACAATCATCATCCCAATTTTCTTCGAAACAATTTTTATTTCGATTGTTATCATATTTATTGGAAATTTCTCTTTCAGCCTGGGCTTGAGCTACACCTTTTGGTACATAAATTTGTTGTTCCGGTTTTTTCCCCTTTTTTCTTGAATCATTACCTCCTTTACCTCCTCCTCCGGATATATTTCCCAAACTATTCCTTCTACCTTTATTTGATGAAATCGAAAGATTACCTATACTACCTGTCATATGATCAATTTTAGATTTATTTAAATGTTCTTGAGATCCTGAGTGATTATTTCTTTCTTCATGTGAATTCATAATGAGAGAATTGTCTGTGGAAGACTTTAGTTTCCTATGATGATCCACAAACACATCACTTTCGTCTTCGCCTTGTGCTGATTTTCTTAATGGACCACTTCCTGGTCTATAAATTTCCATTTGCGGTTTTCCACGTCTAAACGCCTTTAAATCATCTTTTATTCTGTAATCCTGTGTATAATCTGTAAGTAAAAAGAGATATTATTAATTCAACAAGAAAATAAATTTCGGTGACGGCAAGGAATATCATTGTAGCTGACTTTTTAATAAGATATATTATAAAAAGAAAACATTTGTGAAGGTATTAGCATAACTTATTCATATTGGTTAATATATAAGTAGAGTCAGATTATTATTTTTAATAAAATACTTTTTTTGTCATTTGAATCACTTATAATATTATAAAAAGTATGTAAAGTATGACAAGTTGAATGGAAAACATACATAAACAAAAACATTCTACTCAAAACTGTCCAAAGATCCTGGGATATCAATAGATTTGAAAAGAAGTGATTTACGCTTATTTAATTATTAATTTTAGAAAAAAATATTTTGAATAGTATTATCGATTGAAAAATTCAACTAAATTCAATTTGAACATCAGATATATTAGACTTCAAAGTAGAAAATCACTATGTTAGTTGTAATGATAATATAAAGGTGTATGTCTCTGAAACAGTTCATTCGATTTTTGCCAACTTTTTAGCATTGCTAGAATAATATTTAAGCTTTATATAAACTCGAAAAATAAAAAACAATTAAAATATCAGTTACTTACAATGATATTCTCTGGGGTATTCGAAATACTAGTGATTGTTTTGTGAGTAAAGTACTAGCAAAGTATTTATTTGTTACTTAAAAAATTATATTTTATTTTATCTCAGTGATTTTAAAAATGATAAAATAAATAATTAGATACACTGAAAAATATTCTAAGCAAAAAAATAGTGTTAAGTTAGCATTATAAAAAGAAATACCTTGAGCATTATCTTCACGTTTATTGCGTCCTTTTTCTACATTCGCCATGATGCCGAAACGATAAGAGGGGGAACCGAAATTCAAGATAGTACACTCTGCTATAAAAATTTGTAAACTTTCAATACTGATAATGAAGCTACTAGCGCTGCTTTCTCTTCATCTGATTTTGTTTTATTAATATTTTAAATTAAACTGATTTTTAGCAATATTAATTGTAAATCTAAACCTATTTTATACAAATTTTTATTTATATCAAAAGATTTACATTTTTATCATAAACAATTTTTTTCTAAAAAAATTAAAAGTTTTTTTTAGTAATTAATAATATATATTAAAAGAGGGCATTTTGATGATTTTCAAATTTATAACTTTTGACAATTTTAACAATTAAAATTTAACAGAACTTATTTATTGTTTTAAATTTTTCGTGATTTAGTGAGGGAAATTTAAAAATCTTGTGTGACACATGACACATGTTTACAAGTTTCTTGTTTTATTTCAATTGCGATTATACACAAAATTACTGTATAAATAATTTTACATTTTTCAGTCTCCTTTGGCATTCTATAGGCACGAATATTATTTTAAAAATATTGTCATATATTCAAATTATTATTGATTGTCTTTTTACCCTTTTTTATACTTAAAAATTTGAATTTTTAATGAAAAATTGACTTTGAAATTTTTTATCATCCTAAAACGTTTATGATTTGAATTGACAGAAATTAAGAGGTGCACTAGCAAAACATTTGCTTTATTTTAATGCTATTAGCAAGCAGTTTCTCTCCTCACTTTCTGTCAATTATTTTAGTAGCAAATTAAAGTTATTTTTCCAATTTATTAGGAAAGACTTAATTAATTAGTAAAAAGATTACTAAAAACATTTATTTATACCAATTAAATAAATATTTATTAGTATATTAATATATCTTTTAGTAAATATTAATTTGAAAAATTATCGCAAGTCGAAATAGACAAGGCATATTCGAGCCTTGATGGGCCATTCTCACATCATTTAATATTTCGACCAGCATCACTCATGATCATCTTCAGCCGTTTGAAATATTTGAAAAATAAAATAATGTGAGTGCCCCATCAAGGCTAACAACGTAACAAAATCCGAATATTCCTGTTATATATATATATATATACATAAATTCAGAAGGCTTCTTTGACTAGATGTATGTAAAGGTAAAGTTTCGTTGCCGTTTGTTGTTGAAATTTACATGACGTTTCCTCTTTCCTTTTGGAGCCATTTTGAAGAGTGTAGGATTAGTAAATATTAGTGGCGATGCTTTGTTTTCGAGGTTGCAATCTTGCTGGTCCTATTCTGTATGTAGGTGTTACTGAATGTCTTGGAGGATTGTCTGTAATGAAGTGTTGAATGGTGTAGTTATGGTTTGTGCGTTAGTAGTTGTTTTACGCACACACCGACACTACGCCATCCAACATATCGTAACAAACATCCCAAGGGTAAACACAAGCCCCGGGGACATCTAACACTGACTTTGGGAGTAAGCAGATAGAGGCCCCGGAATCAATATCAACTTAAGGTACGCGTCTCGAAAAACCGTTAAAGCACGATTGACTCGAGGCGGCACCAGATGGCGTTAGTGTTCCCCCATAGGAAAACACGTAACTTGTTGTATTTAATTCTAGACTTTCCAGCTAATTAATTAAAGGCAAAAAATTAATTATTCTTTAACACAATGATTACTAATTTAATTATCTACAACTTATAGAGCTCCTTTTTTTAAAATATCTTTTATTTAATGCGATTAATCTAAAAAAATTTTTTTTTTTCGAAAATCAAAAAAAGGGCTTCTATAAGTTGTAGATATTTTAAATAGCTTTAATTTAAAAAAAAATTGAGGTCGATAGCTTCAAAATTGTGGCAGCTGTAAAGTCCCAAAATTAGCACCCCGAGACCAGTGACGGCGCTACGGAGGGGCTAGGGGGGCATGCGCCCCCCCGGCAAGGACCTCTGCCCCCCTGGATGCCCCCCCAATCAGCTCGAAAACCAAATAAAAAAAATTTCTAAAATTATTCACTTTTCCTTAAAAAAATGTAATTTAATTTTGTCAAGTAAATATCTTTCTTTGTGCCATTAAAATCGTCATCGAAAAGAAAAATATCTGATAACTTTACCAATCGAATTGAAATAAATAGAGACGGGTTCTTAATGGCCTTCGAAACCAAAAAAGACCTAAATTAAAAAAAAAAACTTTATTGAGCCCCAATCAAAAAAAAATTTTCTTCTTCAAGTACAGGTGCAAATCCACTAACTATGAATCAAGCTCAAGTGATTCAGAAGAAATTGATACTGATTTTGAGAAATTCTGCGCATCTTTCAGAAAAATTTCTGGGCTTTCATATTTCTCAGGAGATAGTGAGGAAGCATGCCAACCAAAACTGAAAATATTTACGACATTCAGTAAAGTTCAGTGCTGGTGGTGTGACATTTTTTAGATCCTCTTTAAAATGTATATTTTTCTTTTGCCCTTGGAATCTTTTGAAGCACACTTTTCTCTTGTATTTTATAGGAAAGTTAGGAGAAATGGTTGCCATAGTAACACTTTCTCATGTTTATAAATTTTACATCTTGAATTCTAATGTTCCGTACGCCCTCGGGGCTTGGTGTAGGGGTTAGTGTGCTAATTTCGTAGACCAAACGTCGCGGGTTTGGACCCCAGGCAAGATTTCGCTTAAAGAAGAAATTTCTGGACCCCCAATAGATATATTAATAATTAACGGTTATCTCCAAAGTCTGAAATGGCCTAAGTTGCCGAAAAGACTGTGTGAATGTGTGTATGAGTGTGAAAGAGAA
The DNA here is from genome assembly GCA_023213315.1 of Euborellia annulipes. Taxonomy (NCBI): domain Eukaryota; kingdom Metazoa; phylum Arthropoda; class Insecta; order Dermaptera; family Anisolabididae; genus Euborellia; species Euborellia annulipes. The sequence goes on along the minus strand of JAKCPI010010990.1, from coordinate 132,752 downwards.
AAAAGTGTGAATGTTTAAAAAAAAAAAAATGTTCCGTACTGATAGAAACTAAATATAGGCCTATTGTCGGCTAGAGTTCGACCGAAACAAGAATTTTGGCTTCAATTTTAGTTTCGACAGAAACTGTGACCGAAATCGAAACTTGTTTTAAACTTTTTCTTAAAATTTCCTATACAAAATTTATCTTCCTTTTAGTAAAATTTCCATTTTTCCCTCTTGCGAAAATCATTTAACCTTTTTTTTTCAAGTGCGAATCCCACTCGACGATTTTTTTTTTTTTAGTATATGAGCATCATATCATCCCTTCTTTTCAAACTCAGGTTTCGGGCAGGCCGAAGTTTCGGCTGATTTTTGGCCGAAACTGGCCGAATCAGAAATTTCTGTCGGTTTCTAAGGTCGACACAAATCTGGTGTCACGAGTCACACCAGATTTTTTGTTTCTCTGTTGATGTAGCTTATATATTTATTGACTGCCCCCCCTGTTGATAAGTTTGCCCCCCCTCCTGCCCCCCCACTGAAAATAAGCTAGCGCCGTCACTGCCCGAGACGCGCACCCGCAAATAATATTACATACAATAAACCTCTTCCTAGATTTCAGAGGTAAATCCAAATCTCTGAGATATTACCTAACCAGACCTGGTGTTCAGCAACCCCGAAAAAAAAACATCTTCACCATTACTTTCTAACACTCCTGTAACTGGCACCAAAAGAGTCAAAACATCAAGAAAATCTCAACAACAAACGAGACTCTACCCGGATAGCATAGCCCCCCTGGCCAGCCGGAGCAGCCGCGAAGCGGCTGCGGCCCGCTGGTATATATATATATATAACATATGAATAAATATGCCCTTGATTTTGTTAGAAAAAGTAATTTATCAAATTTTTTCTAGAATTTCCTATGAATTTAAGATCGAGTAAAGGAAAAACCTTCGCAGGTTCAACTATAAATCCTCCTAAATTGAATCCTGGTCCTCTCCCATCAAAATATGATGAAAAATCGAAAGATAAAAAAGAAAAATCGCGTCATAAACTCGATGAGGAAGAAGAAGAAATAATTTGTGATGGAGAAATTGAAATTTCAAAATCTATGTATTTTATACAATTATAAAATTAAATAAGATAAGATGTAAAACTAATTGGCATCCATAATTGAATTTTGGGGTTGAATTTTTATATGATAATTATCTTGTAGCAAATTTAATAAGTACTATTTTTTATTGTTTAGTAACTCCAAAAAAAAATATTTGAAGCAAATTAATTCTCAAAAGACTAAATAACAAAAATAAAAGATTTTTTTCTTTGGATAATTGTAATTGAGTGATTTGCTTTTTTAGAGTGGGTCTTTTGGTCTCATTAAATTTCTTTCATCTAATTTAATTTGCATTAGTCTTACAGGCCTTAGCCAGAGGAAGATATGGGGATCCAACCCCTCCCGCCCCTCGAAATTCTGAAAATGGAACATGTTTTACATTTTTGTATTAAAGATTTTTAATCAAATCTTAGTTGCATAGATATCCATTTAATAACAATAAATTAATATGACCAAGAGGGGGGGGGGGGTTCCGCCCCAGGCCCCGAGCCGTCATAGGCCCCCAAATATCAGTCGTTGAGAGGCCCTCAGGGCTCGGCAAAAACGGAAAAATTTGGATAAAAAAAAATTATTGAAAATTTGTCTTTGAGAGGGCCCGGGCCCTTCATTTATATGGTTCATGGATATACGGTATTTTAAAAATATTTTTGTGTATGGAGGAGGGGGATATTTAAAAATGAGTTCGTCCCCCCCCCCCCCGAAAAAATCCAACATACCTCTGGTACAAAATGTATATAGCCTCCCTCATTGGCGTAGCCAGAAATTTTTGATGGGGGCGGGGGGGGGGATCAAGAAATTTTTTTCAAAAATTTAAGATTATTTTAGGGTATTTATAAATAATTTTGGTTTGTTTTTTTAGCTAGAGTAAATTATTATATTTTACTTTCTCTTACCCTATGTGAAATATAATTTGTATTAAATATCTAGTCATGGCTTGGGTCCCATGGGGGGGGGGTTGAACCCCCAAAACCCCCTGGCTACGCCTATGGGCTCCCTCTTCTAGTGAAGCCCCAGGCCCCCAACTGTCACGGTACGCCTCTGCAGGAGAGGAAGTAAGTCAGTTTAGTAGCCTTTATCAAAAAAACTTTCAATATAAATCTTATATAAGTCTTTAGCCCTCGGGCCTTGGTGTAGGCGGGTAGCGTGCCTACCTCCTATACCAAACGTAGCGTGTTCGGACCCCAGGGAGTCCGATTATTTTATTTAAGCCATTTGGATACCAGATGGCTTAAATAGAAATGCCTGAACCCTCAATAGATATATTCATTACAATTATCGTCAAAGTCTTATATGGCCTAAGTTGCCGAAAAGACTGGGTGAATGTAAGTGTGAGTGTTGAGAAAAAAGTGTGAATGTTTAAAAAAAAAACACGGATCTTCAGTTCCACTGGGATGAAAAGAACATAAATGTATAAAAATGGAAATTGAAGGGGTCGGCTGCAGATAGTGCTAACCCCCAATTATTTCCTCCTATTGGTGTTTTGTTTGTTTCAAAAATTTAAAATTGAAATATCTAAGAACTATCTAATTGTTGGTTATCACTAGAGACCGGATAAAAAAGCATAAAAAAATGGAAAAAAAAGTGCTTAAAAAAACATAAAAAACTTGAATAAAAAGTTATTAAATAAGCATAAAAGTTGAAAAAAAGCATCTCATAAGCAATTTTTACTCATACCAATGGAGTTTACAAATTTTTTTTTAAAGAAACTAAATTTATTCCGCCCCGCCCTGCGAAAAATTTTGTTGATTGGAGAAAGGGCAGGTTCAGCCAAATAAAAAGCCTTTATATGCTTCTCGACTCCGGAGACGTTTCGAGACAAATTTAATATCTCATCATCAGTCCGACTAAAAATGTACATACAAGAGTAATTAATTTTCGATATATAATAGAAGTTATAAAAAGACACATTGTGGCGAAAAAATATTACATCGAAATGTTGCATAAAGGTGGTCATTGATTATACAGTACATGTACATGTGAATTTATTATAATGAAAACGTCTCGAAGTGTACATGACATAAAAATTTCTCAATATACTCAAACCAGAAATGTCTTTCATTTATATCTAATTCTTATTCAAATAAAATTTTATTTCGGGACCATCGAAAGGTTAATCCCTAGGTCAAGGCGTTTTAAAAACAAAGTGGAATTAGATATAATTTTCTTATTACAAATAAATTATAAAATATTTAAAGTTTTGACATTTCGGTAATTAATTTTTTGATTTTTTGAACAAAGGGCTCTAGCTCACAACTCACTGCGCATAGTTGGTAAAAAATTTTTAAATTCATTTTAAGATATTATTTTTCATTTTTTAATTTTTATTTTTATCGCACGCTTGCCCCTGAGGCGAGAATGGCATCATAAACACAACCCAGGCTATCACAGTCAGTGTGGAAATTGATGGCTTTTTGCCCAAACATTTTTATATAGCATTTTTCGAGCGTTAGGCGTTTGTCAGTGTTATTCTCTTTGGCGATCATCAGTGGATTATCAAAATCAAATGAATGATCACACTCCAAACTGTGAAACGCCAACGCTGTTGATCGTTTTTTAGTTTTTATGGTGTATTTGTGTTCTCCCCGACGGATGGAAAATTTGCGGCCCGTCTGCCCCACGTAATAGGAACCTGGATGTGGGCAATCCAAACACTTGAACGCATACACAACACCTGTTTGATTATCGAGACTGATTTTATCTTTTGTGTTGTACAGGCGCATCAACGTGTTATTGGATTTTGGAGCCAAAGAGATGTTAAAATCTTTGAATATTTTTTTAGTATTTTCTGTAACTCCTGGAATGTAAGAAACAGAATAAAATGTCGGGGGTGGTTGGTCACTAGGTTTTGCATTAGTTTGTTGTGCTCTGTTTTTAAATTGTGAAACAATATTCTTTTAAATTATAAATATAGACAAAAACATAGCCGAATTTCAAATTCCATGTTAAGTGAGGTGAACAAGACATTCGCCTTTCTAAGAAACAACCCGGAAATAATGTTCTTACAATCGGACAAGTCCAAAATTTCAGTAGTCACAACAAAAGAGTCATATTTGAAAAATATGAACGACCTTTTGTCAGATACAAGTACGTATGAATCCATCTCTTATGACCCTATCAAAAAATATGAAAATAGAATTAATAACTTTATTAAAAAATGTCAGCAGGACAATGTGTTTGACAAATTCACTGCAAAATCCTTGACTTGTAAAAATTCTCATAATGCCAGGATGTATGGGTTAGTCAAAGTGCATAAAGGGGATTATCCCAACCACCCCTATAGACCAGTAATCTCCACAATCAATTACCCAAACACCAAATTGTCTAAATATCTTAGCCATATTTTAAAACATTTAATTAGTGATGACGAATTTAGAGTCACAAATTCTATAGATACTCTAAACAGATTAAAAGACATCAAGATTCCAGAGGGACATGTCTTAGTAAGTTTTGACATAAAAAATTTGTTCACTTCAATTCCATTGGAACTTATTATGGAAAGTGTAGACAAATATTGGCCATATATAAAAAATTACACCTCTTTCTCTCTCCCATCTTTCAAAGAGGCTCTAGATCTGTGTTTGTCTTCAAACTATTTCACTTTTAATAACCAGAATTATGTTCAACGTCAAGGCCTTCCAATGGGTGGATCTTTGAGTCCCATTGCGGCTGACTTGGTGACCAAAGTATTTTATGAATCGCACGTGAAGCCATTAAATTTGCTCTTCTATCTGCAATATGTAGATGACAGTCTATCCTGTGTCAAAACAGATGAGTTGAATGACATTATAAATAAATTTAATTCCTTCCACCCCAGAATCCAATTCACTCATGAGACAGAAGCAAATAACAGAATTAATTTTTTAGAACTGGCTATAATTAAGAGAGAAGACGGCTCGCTAATATTTAATATTTACAAAAAACCCACCACCAGTAATAGATTGACCAACTACGCCTCCAGTGTGCCCTTCACTTATAAAATCAATACCCTGAATTATTTTGTCAAACGAATCTTCACCCTGTGTGACAAAATTTTCATTAATGAAAACTTAAACATCTTTTTTAACATGGCGAAAGAAAATGGCTACCCCTTGTCACTATTAAATAAAATTGTTTCACAATTTAAAAACAGAGCACAACAAACTAATGCAAAACCTAGTGACCAACCACCCCCGACATTTTATTCTGTTTCTTACATTCCAGGAGTTACAGAAAATACTAAAAAAATATTCAAAGATTTTAACATCTCTTTGGCTCCAAAATCCAATAACACGTTGATGCGCCTGTACAACACAAAAGATAAAATCAGTCTCGATAATCAAACAGGTGTTGTGTATGCGTTCAAGTGTTTGGATTGCCCACATCCAGGTTCCTATTACGTGGGGCAGACGGGCCGCAAATTTTCCATCCGTCGGGGAGAACACAAATACACCATAAAAACTAAAAAACGATCAACAGCGTTGGCGTTTCACAGTTTGGAGTGTGATCATTCATTTGATTTTGATAATCCACTGATGATCGCCAAAGAGAATAACACTGACAAACGCCTAACGCTCGAAAAATGCTATATAAAAATGTTTGGGCAAAAAGCCATCAATTTCCACACTGACTGTGATAGCCTGGGTTGTGTTTATGATGCCATTCTCGCCTCAGGGGCAAGCGTGCGATAAAAATAAAAATTAAAAAATGAAAAATAATATCTTAAAATGAATTTAAAAATTTTTTACCAACTATGCGCAGTGAGTTGTGAGCTAGAGCCCTTTGTTCAAAAAATCAAAAAATTAATTACCGAAATGTCAAAACTTTAAATATTTTATAATTTATTTGTAATAAGAAAATTATATCTAATTCCACTTTGTTTTTAAAACGCCTTGACCTAGGGATTAACCTTTCGATGGTCCCGAAATAAAATTTTATTTGAATAAGAATTAGATATAAATGAAAGACATTTCTGGTTTGAGTATATTGAGAAATTTTTATGTCATGTACACTTCGAGACGTTTTCATTATAATAAATTCACATGTACATGTACTGTATAATCAATGACCACCTTTATGCAACATTTCGATGTAATATTTTTTCGCCACAATGTGTCTTTTTATAACTTCTATTATATATCGAAAATTAATTACTCTTGTATGTACATTTTTAGTCGGACTGATGATGAGATATTAAATTTGTCTCGAAACGTCTCCGGAGTCGAGAAGCATATAAAGGCTTTTTATTTGGCTGAACCTGCCCTTTCTCCAATCAACTTTATTCACAGCCACCATACTTCTATTTGTTTGAAAAATTTTGTTTTTGCGGAATTTTTTTCACCCTGCGGAAAAAATTTTTTTTACAGGGCTATATTTTTTGCACTGAGGGGTTTTTGGAAAATTTTTTTTTTTGGGGGGGCTCCTCCTCCCCCTTATATACGTCCCTTCACATACGTGAATGGGAAAAAAGTGTGTTTTTTAATAAAAAAAAAAAAAAAAATTATAAATATTCGGAAAATAAGTTCAAATAAGCACGAAAGGGAAAAAAAAGCATGAAAACTCAAAAAAAGCATAAAAAATGCAATCTCAATACACTTATTTTTTCCTAATTCCTATAGAAATTAAATATCTAATGGTTGCTTATAAAATTGAGCAATAAGCATTTTGCTTAAAATCCGGTCTCTAGTTATCACTATCTGAGCCCGACTCTTCAATTAGGTATTACTGTTTTGTTTCCAGGGGCGTATATAAGAGCCTCCCCCCCCCCCCGAAATTTTTCAAATTCCTATTCATATATAGGGCCGTAAAATTTTCGTGTCTAAAAAAAAGGTAAAATGATATCCGCAGGGCGGAAAACTTTGGTTCCGCAAAAAAAAAATTTTTCGCAGAAAAATTTTTGAGTTAAGGCCCTTGCCCCCCTGGTTGTTTCTTATATCTATTTTATTCGTCGTCTACCCTGCTGGCTGACTTCCTCTCCAGTCACATTTTCTGATCTGCAGACAGCCATCCATCAAAATTCTTGAAAAATATGGACTATCTTTCCTTCCTTTATCGATGATATAGTATATGCTATTTTTTTTTTTTTAGAAACTTGACAACAGAGGCTACAGCTATATCTTTCACGGATGATCTTTTTTATTTGGCTATTGGTACGGAAAGTGGTGCTGTTAATCTTTATAATGTAACTACAGCTCAATACAGATCGCAAATAAAAGATACAACTATAAATGAATCACCTGTGTCAGCAATTAAACATCGTCCAGTAACCCATGATTTGCCTATGACAAATACATTAACATGTACTTGTAAGTAGTCAGTTTTTTTTTTTTTTTTTTTTGTACTTATAAAATAATAAATTCGTAAATTTATTGTATTTTTTGATTCACTTTTGACTAATCTTATCTCTAGATCGTGGTGGTTATGTACGATGTTGGCATTATCCATCAGGAAGGCAAATATATTTTCTTCAAGAAGGTCGACAAGTAAATGGCCTATCTTATCACCAAAGACAACCAAAATTTATTACTGTTGGAGATGATGCCCAAATTTTTTTATATGATGAAGAAACATTAATGAAGGAAAGAGTTTTCAAATCAAGGTAAAAAAATAATTATATATAATTACGTAATGGGAATTTAGAATTAATTTTCTTTCAGCGAAGAAACTGGTGGCCCTTTTGGTCATAATGATAGTATCTGGGGGGCTTGCTTTCATCCAAGAACACCTTTTGAATTTATAACTGGTGGATGGGACAGTACGATTCAATTTTGGGATATTCGAAAACCTACGGCAGTTCGATATATCGAGGGTGTTTACATTACGGGCGACGGTTTGGACATTCATAGAGCAGGCAAAATGGTAAGTAAAAATATTGATTAATAAAATAATTACATATTTAAAAAAAATTGTTGAGATTCCAATTGTTTTTTTTTTTTTTTTTTTTAAAGAATACTACAAGAATGTTTTTATTGTATTTTTTATAATTTGTTAGCACATAAAATTTTACATAAAACTTGATGAACTTTACATATCTGTAAAAGTGATATGATGTTTCTTAATTTTGTCATCGTTTCTGGAGAGTAAATTAAATAGTTTCTATTCTAAATAAAATAGTTACTGTATTTTAAAATCTCCTCCCTCTACCTAGTTAAAATAGTTTTTTTTTTTTTTTTTTAATTTTCCATCAGCAGTCCGATGATTTTATTTAAGCCATTTGGATACCAGATGGCTTAAATAGAAATGCCTCAACCCACAATAGATAATATATATTACAACGGTTATCGTCTAAAGTCTTAAATGGCCTAAGTTGCCGAAAAGACTGTGTGAATGTGAGTGTGAATGAGAAAAAAGTGTGAATGTTTAAAAAAAAAAAAAAAAATTTCCATCACACAATAACAATAATTGCACACCCATTTAAGTGGCTTTTTGAAGAATTTAGAAATTTGAGACTGAAGATTAAGGTGTGCGTCTCGAAAAGCTGTTAGAACACGATTGACTACCGAGTTACTCGAGGCGGCAATGGCGTTAGTTTTTCCCATAGGAATACAAGGGATTTATTCCATTTCATTTTAAAGTATTCAGCTAATTAATTAAGGGTATGAAAAATTAAAACTCCTGATTTTAATTTTTCGATTAATAAAGAAAAAACCTCCCCTAATTATTTAATTTCTTCTTTGCCCTCAGGCTTTAGTGTAGGGGTTAGCGTGCTGGCCATTTGTATCGTGAGCGCACAATTAAGTCCCCACCTGGATCTAGAGCCTTAAGTATATGATTATAATATATGGTAGGTATATAGTGAAATAAATTTAATGACCGAAAAGGTAAAATAAAATCTGGTACAAATTAAAATTATTTCACTTAAGGCTCTAGATACCAGGTGGGGACTTAATTGTGGCGCTCACTGTTCCGAGGGTCTCCGGTTCGCATCCCGTCCCAGGCGACAAAATTTATTTAAATTGATTTTGTAACTAAAAAAATTTTTACCACTGCAGCGATTAATGAAAGATTGGATATTTTTTGCTGTTGAGTTTCGATTTTAGAATCTTTAGCAATTCGCTTCTGAAATTCTTGTATAGCTTTATTAAAATATTTGTGATTCTTAAGCTGATTTAAATAAATTTTTTAATCTAGTAAATACCAATTATATCAATACCATTTATATCAATAATCAATATTAATTAAAATAAAATCTTTAATGAAATAATTATAATTTAATGTACTAACATTCAAGGCCTATTTACATTTTATAATCAATAATAGATAATCCAGTCATAACAGTTGATGAGTTGATAAGATTACCAAGGGCGGACACAAGGGAGGGGGGTAAAGGGGTAATTACCCCCTCTCCGAGATTTGAAAAAAAAAATACTTTTTTTCGCAAAAAAATTTATTTTGAATCTAAAATTTTATATATTAATACTTAAAAATTTGATTTGTATTTATATTTAGGCAAACAAGTACAGAATGCGCCTTTAAATTACCGAAATTAAGAAAAAAATGTGTGCTGTGCGACCAGTCACTCCAGATTACCCCCCCCCTCCCCGAGAAACAGCTCTGGATCCGCCACTGAAGATTACTAAAATACAGTTCCAAAAACTTTTTAATATATGTAAATTAGTAAGCAAATAGAAATAAAGACTTTTTGAAAGAGACCTAAAATAAACATCTATCGATGGGTAAAAGGGAGTTTAAATTAATAAATACTTGGTTATATGTTTTTCATAATTACCTCATGGACCAGCACATGATTTATTTATTAAGTGCATAATTGAGAGAATATCTCAAAACGTCCCAATTGTGTTTTGCCTCTTTGGTGTGCGTTGACCCATAGAAAAGCATTGAAAAAAACAGTTTTAGGCACGACTAGTCAAAAACTTCTTCTTGGCTACTTTCTGTTGACTATCAACCCAGCTAACATCTAAATTACTTGATTTTAGTTTTTAACTTGTTCTTATGATGCCGACAATGCATTGCAAATCTGGGATTATCAATTGGGAAAAGTTATAATGTCGATAAGTCCTGATATTTTTAATCCTAAAGTAAGTTCAATGATATTAATTAATTACTAATATATTTTAATAGTATTAAACTAATCATTATTGTCTTTTTTTTTTTAGTTATTTTGTGGAAAATGGCTTGGCAGAGATAAAATAATTTGTGGAGGAGCAGAACCGAATATTTTCAGAATAATTGACTACAAACTTTCCGCGGTAACAAACATCTCGCAAATATTGTTATTTTATATAAGATTTGTTCCAAGAGCAATTTTCACTTGTTTCAATGTGAAAGATGGCCCTCGAGCCTTGGTGTAGTTTCTAGAGTGCTGGCCTTCTATACCAAGGGTCGCGGGTTCGGGTCCCAGAAAGTCTGATGTTTTTATTTAAGCTACAAAATTAAACAATTAAATTAAATATCTTTTGGCCAAATTTGAGTACCTATTTTTAAGTAAATTTTAAGATAAAAAAATGTTTGTCCCCCCCCCTAAGAAAAAGTTGAAATGACGCCACTGTGTGTATGAGTGAGAAAGACATTCAAGATGATCAAAAATGTATTAAACATGCGCTAGATGCAGTGACGTAGCGAGCTTAACTCGCGCCCGAGGCACAATACCTTTTTAGCGCCCCCCCTCCCCCATTCGAAAACCATGTAATATTTTATGTAAAATATACTCACAAATTAATAAATAAATCAAGTCATAGGCTCAAGCTAAGCTTTAAATTTGAGACAAAATTATTCAGCAATTTTTTGTTTTGCGGACCATTTGGCGCCCCTTTGTGAGTATCGCCCGGGGCATGATGACCCCTCTTGCCCCCCCCCTCTTCGCTACGCCACTGGCTAGATGTATTTGCACATGTATCTGATTGTTTCAAACCGTTTAAAATTGTTCTTTGTACAAATGTATAATAGTGATTTTAGTATTTAGTTAAAAATATAATTTTGAATTAATTATCTATTTAAAAAAAGTTTTTTTTTTTTAATTAGACTATTGGCTCAGTTCGAGGGTTCAAAGGAGCAGTAATCGCATTGGATAAAACTGTGGTCGTGGATGAAAACGTAAACCGTCCATTGGATGTAGCTTTTATTTCTGATACAAAATTTCATATTATTCACACCCCTTATACATTAATATAAAAAAAATAAACGTTCTTTATAAAATTAATTCTTTAATACATTTATTTATATAGATTTTACATTCATTATTTTTTTTCTTTAAGGTTTTTTTGAATTCAATAATTAGATTTTATTAATAAACAGTTTGATTAATAATTTCATGATAAACGCCAAGTGAATGCACAACATAAAATTCACAAAGAATACTATAAAAAATAAAGATCAAATATAAAGTTATCAAGCATAATCCATAAAAGGCTCTTCCTTGAAATCTAAAACAAAAAGATTTGGCATGATCGAATAAAAATGAGAATCTTAATCATATTGGGTTATTTGTGTGCTTATCAAACATCGCACTCTGCGAAGGCGCGGGTCTGACGAAAATATTTCAATTTCTATTTAAAAAACTTTCATCTGTCACCTCTCCCACCCCACCCCAAAAAAAAAAAAAAAAACAAGACCTGGGACGCACTGTGACAAACCAGTCTTTAAATTTACTATAATCAAAGTAAAAAGGATAAAATATATACCGGTATTGGGCATTTTTTTTAACAAAAACCAGGAAATGAGTCACATAAATTATGTAAACAAATGAAAATAAATGTCATCATAAATATATTATTAATTTTAATCTGGGAATTTAAATTTATCCTTAAATTCTGATTCTGATAATGAATTATATGAATTAAGAATTAAAATGATTAAGTTCTCTTCCTCCTAATTATACCTCTTGAGTTGGTTTGATTTAGATGCTTAATTGGAAATGGACGAGAATCTCCCGGAAAAATAAAGTTTTTTTTGATATTTTGAAGAATAATATTAAAATCCTATAATCGAAACGTCATTCAAAAGGTAAGACAATTTTGTTTACCCTGAAGATGATCGCGACTAGCTTTCGAAACTTTGGCTAGGGATGTGGTATTGAAAAAAAGTATCGATACTTTGTACTTGGTATCCTATAGATAGAAAAGTATCGATACCAGTAAGTATCGAGTATTTTTTTAAGTCCTTTCGTCATCTTTTAGGCTCATAACGTGGATCAAAGGGTACACCGGAAGATCAGTGCGATATCTGCCCCCTTCCTCAGAGTAATGAACGCCAGGGCTTTCTGGAGGATCAACCCCCCCCCCCCTCCTGGGTTGAATCGCAGCGTAAAGTGTACTATTTTCAAGTAGCCCTAAAGTTTTATTGATATACTTTTTAAAGAGTATCTAAAAAATAATTCATTTTTGAATTTTAATCAAAATCGTTAGAGCGAATTTTGAGAAATCGAAAAAAAAACTGAAAAAATACATTAGTAAAGTACTAGTACCCTTTGGCTGATGTGGTTGAAATTTCTTAAAATACTTACGAATTAGGTACTTGGCTTGAGTAAAAAATTTGAGTATCGAGAGTATTTTCGTTTTTGAGTAATTCCCATTAACCTACATTTTTGATATTTCACTTGAAATTAATTTAATTTATTGTGAAAAAATCTTAAATTTCAAGAAGATCGATTCCAGTTAAAATATAAAAACATAATGTTTATGTAAATTTCTCTGAAAGAGATTTTATTGCTTTTAAATGCCTGTTTTATTGCTTTTCTTGAAATTGCCATTAAAAGGAGGCGATTCCCTTTTAGCTTGAATTTACGTCATTTTCACAATCATTTGAATTAATTTCAACTGAATATCAAAAAATCTGAAATAAATTAAATAACTCAATAAGGAAAGAACTCTCGATACACAAATGTTATACTTTAGCTACCGGTAAGTATTTTACGTGTAACGCGTTAGGGGAGGGGTCTAGACAAAACGTTAATAAGTGTTACCTGGGAGGGGGAGGGGGTTTCTCTAAGTGTGACATAACAAATCAAAGTTTTTTTTTTTAACGGAGACTATTTAGACCCCGACTCTATTTATTTCTATTTATTTCAATTAAATTGAAATAAATTGTCGCATGAGACGGAATGCGAACCTGCGACCCTTGGTACAGAAGGCCACCACCCCTCCAAGGCCCGAGGGCACAATTCAAAGTTGAGTTTATAAAATTTTTTTTCGTATTATTAATCGACGTCAAGTAAGTAGTACTATTTGATATTTTTATGTTATGCCCCGACGCTTGCAGCGCTAATTTATTATCATTGACAGTTCAGATATAAAAAAATAAAAAAAAATCTTTCTTTTGAATGATTTGTAATATCTGAAAGTAAAAATCAAATCATCTCAAATTAGACACAATTTAATTCATTAACGCAATTCTTCCAGATTTGAGATCTGGAATTCCCTTCACTTTTAGATAGATAATAAATAACTGAGAGCTTAAAATTGATCGATAAAAGTGATAATAGATAATATTAATATTTATTCAAACATCGCTTGGAAATGTCAAGTAAGCTATTTCTTCAAATAAATTATTAATTCTTCTCTTATTCATGAAATTCTTTAAATTCATGAAAATATATTTTTTGTTTGAATTTTTATATTTTAAATTCCAAGTTAAATTTTTTTTGGAGTCTAAGACTCCGCCCTTATTTATTCAAATTATTTGGTGTCTGATTATAATTTGAATAAATTTTTGTCAGTCTTGAAACTCTTGATTACACCTAATGAGAACAAGGGGAACACGGCCTAGCAAGTAGAACAAGTGACTGTCTTGCCCTCCTAAACTGTACAAAATTAAACAATTAATTAAATTAAATATATTTTAGCCAAATTTGACTAAGTAAATTTTAAGAAAAAAAATTCCCCCCCTCCGCCCCCAAGAAAAAGTTGAAATGTCGCCACTGCTTATTTAGAGAGGTCAATTTTTTTTTTTAGAAATTTAGTCCCAGTAGCAAATACCCGTAGATATTTTCCACTGCATTAAAAAATTATGTCTGCAAAATTAGAACTCATTTGTAAAACAAGCCTTTGAGAATTTTTAAAATTTTTTTAAAAAGAAAGCATTCCCTTTCCATAAGGGACTAAATTAATAAAACTAAAAATTTATTATTGTATTTCTTAAATTACCTAAAAGAATAAATGAATAAAACTAATAAGAAAAGCTAGATTTTTAATAATCTTCCTCAACTTTAATTATGCTTAAAGCATTTGAATGCAACATGTTCATCCAAACTATCTTTAAAATTGCTCGCCTTGGGTCATAGCACAATTGGAGAGTATCCGTCTCTTGTGCTAGGGGTCTAAATAATATCCCGTGGGCTAATTAGGATAGAATAAAGACATACGCCTTGAATTCTGATTCTAAAGAGAGTTTGATTAAATTGTTTCATCTGTCAAAGTTTCTCAGCATAAATCTGTTCATATTTCTTTTTCATTTCATAATTATTTGTCAATCATATATTTCAGTTCGATTTTATAAAATTATATTTAACAAATGTATGTACCGGTATGTTTAGTTAAATCCGAATTTAGGTATTCATTGAATATCAACATGTTAAAATATTAAAATACTCGTATAAATATTTAAAAAAAATTACCGAAATAAAGGGATGTAGATTATTGAACAAATAAGACTCATTAAGAGGAAAGTATTACAATTTGCAGCTAATCTTCCTGTTACAGCCTAAAAAAAAATTATACTATTAATAATTCATGATATGCAAATACTGTAGAAATATAAGTTAATTGAAAATGATTATAACAGATGATTTTAATTCATTAAATTTCTTGTTATGAATCATTGTTTTTTTGGATAGCGTCGATCAGTATGATTGGGGTTAAATGCTTTTAGAACAAGGACATTATAATTTAAAATACGTCTAAAATTGTAATTCATGTCAACTTTGTTAGGGAATTTCTTGGCAAATATCCCTTTCCTGTTAGTTTTTTCCTCTTTATTTCCATGAATGATTTTCATTTGAACATGATTTCCTATCCTGATTCCTCATCAAGTTCTCAAACGTCAAGTGGGCAGAACTGGTAGCTGCGGTAGTTGACTGAGTGCAATGTACCAAGCAGCATGTGACGTAAATTATGTTGGGTCCTTTTTCCTCCAAAGAGGAAAAAGAAAGAGAAAAAATGGGTTAAGGAAATAAATACTTACTGGAACTTCAAAAGTGTGTTCGACAATAAGGAAACGTAGAAAGGTAAGTCCAATACCCATGAGTAAATCTGTTTTTATTGTTAAGATTTATAGTCTATATTAAAGTTATATTTAATTCAGTTAAATGTTTTGATTTTTTTGACATTTGATAGAACCTACCACCTATTCATAAAAAGATTTGCATATAACTTACTTTGGGAAATTTCAACATTGATTAAAATGAAAATTACTAATTAAAAATTAATCATTTTTAAAATAAACTATTAAATTAATCAATTTCCTTCTTCACCATCAACCTAAATAAGATCTCAGAAATATAGATTAATCATAACTAAATGATTAGATCTTTATTAGGAAAAAATCAACTCATATCCAATATTTGTTTCAAGTTATTAATTTCAATAACAATATTTCAGGAAGTTTGAGTCACCTTCTCTAAGGAAGTTTCTAGTTTATATTATTAAAAAAAAAAAAGGATACTGAACAATGGTCCTCCAAAACAAGCTGAAAAAGCCATACGGGGATATCCTGATTTGGCAATTATAATATTTGAAATTAAATCTGAAATAAAATATAGTATTTTAGGAAAGGTAAAAATAAAATAAAATATTATCAAAGATAAATACCTCCAATAGCGTTTCCCCAAGTTAGGACGGATAGACCAAGTGTACCAGATGAAATTTTCATATAAATTCCAATCGCTATTAAAATTTCGACAACTTCGTTTACAATTAAATATATCATTGCCATTGAAGAAAAGAAACCAATAAATACGAACACCTAAAATATTAAAGATACTTTATTTTTAATTAATATGAGTAACTAAAAAGATATACTTACGCGATGATATTTAGGGGGCTGGTTAACTACAGAAGTGAAAAATACAACAGCAGAAAGAAATAAAGCAATTGACATTATTAAATATATGAGGTAAAAGTCTTCGGTTATTTCAAATAAAAACACTGTAAAAATTAAATTTGTTAATAAATGTTTGATTGAATTGCCTTGAAACTCCTATTCCACGATAGTTGAACCCTCTTTCCCTCTCATCCTTAAAGGTTCTTCATCACCGCTTTTAGAAAAATTACTGAGTTGTGATAATTTTTTAAGAATTTTATAATGTCCGGAGTTGAATTTTTTTTCAATTAATCTAAGTATTTCAAATTAAGCACACATAACCCTCAGGGGCGCATATAGAAATTTTTTTTGCGGGGGGCCCGAACTCCGCAACACTTTTTTTTTTTGGGAGACGTAATTTTTCCGCCCCGTGGAAAATTTTTTTTTCGGAACTTAATTTTTTCCGCCCTACGTAAAATTTGACTCATTTTTTCTAACTAAAATATTCATATTGACACCCGTGTATATCTATTTGGATTTGAAAAATTTCGGGGGAGGGGGGCCCTCCTTGGCACTCCTATTGCCTGTATATCCATATAAACAGTATATCCTGTCTGTCTGGCTGTTTGTAACGCATAGACTCCGAAACTAGTAGACCGATTTTCATCGAATTTTTTTTTAATGGGTAGAGAATTTTCCTGGGGTGGTTTTAGGCTCTCATATCAAATAAGAGGTAAGGAGGGGTTCACACATCCCATAGAAAAGCATTGGAAAACAGGTCCTAACTCTCTTTACGAAAAATATATCAATCAAATCTTCAAAATGAAAAATAAAAACTCTTCCTCGCCCTAAAATTCGACATTTCAAAAAGTTTTTTCCGCTCTACGCCCCCCCCCCAGACCTCAGAAAATTTTATCGGCCCTACCCCCCCCCCCCTAAAAATTATTTTCCACTCGATTTTTTTATTTCATATTTTTATATTATGGTGCAAAATTAATTAAAATACATTTATCTGGACAACTCTTAGTCATATTCCGAAACGCCGCCTGCCAGGGCCTAGCGGGGTAGGGTAGGTAATAAAATTTGTATATAGACCTATGTGTTAAAAGTTAAATAAAATATACACCTATACTTACAATCATATCCCCACAGATAGAATAATGATAGTGTAATAAAATTCAAACATCTTGCTAATTTACACCAATCATGATTATATTTAGTATAATTAACGACAGGTAGGAGAAGTCGAAAAAAAAGTAAAACTGGGGCCTGAAACAAAATAAAATTGAATTAAATTTTTTTTTTAATAAAATGTCTTAACAATAAATAAAATATTTTTACCAGTGGATTGGTTTTATGAGGTAGAACTCCTACCCAGCCACCCGGCCCACACCTCTCGGCGGGTCCCGGGTTAAACAAGTCGGAGTCATTCCCATTTTTAAGGCAATTAGGCAAACTCAAATTGGGCCCTTTGTGACTGGGGGGTGAGATTTTCTCATATGTTCCTACCCAAGAGGTTTGGGCCTGGTGACTGGGAAGGAGCACTACCATCGGCAATGTTGGAATTATTTGCGGCAAGCTGGACTTGAACCCGAGTTGAAACTTCAGATGCTTAACCCGCAGCTTAGCCAGTTGATTTTTGCTAGTGTTTTTATTTATTTCAAATGAAAAATGATTGACGAGTGTAAGAAGTATATTGGTGATTCTACGCTATTTGAAGTTTAATAGTCAGTAGAAAAAATGTATGTTCAACTCTGCCAAGTATCAAATATAGATATACATTTGAGACTTGTTCGTGTTGACTGATGAGCATCTGACAACTGATATGCAAATTTTGTATTTTTATATAATTTTGTATATGTTTATATATAAAAACTCTATCTCAATGGTCTATACCTTGAGATTGCCAATAATCTCTTAAGAACTGATGATGGATTTATATAATTAAACCCGAAACGTCTTCTAAGTGGAGATTTTTATTCTATAGAGACTCCTTTTGGCTGACATCCTCTCTTCCTGTCTTTCATTCTAATCGTTGAACAGCCACTTCTCTTATCAACAACAAAATGTATGTTCAACTAATTTTATCATCGATACTGTATTCTTAAGTAATAAAGAAAATCGTGTTTTATTGGTTTTATTAAATTGAACAGAGTATTTTTTGTTTATGGATACAAAAAATCCAAATAGCGTAGAATCACCCATAAACCAAATTTCATCGATAAAAAATATTGAATTTCTTGAAAATTTAATAATTTTTAAACAAATATAGGAGCAAATGGGTTATTAAGAAAATTGAATCCTATTACTGTATACCGGTATATCTCAAATTTGGTTTTATATATTTTTAAATTTTAAACAAAGTCACCTACTATATTTTTTACTATATTTTTACTAGGGTCCGACCGAAACAAGATTTTCAGCCGAAACCGAATATTCGGCCTCAATCTTAGTTTCGGCCGAAACCGTAACCGAAACCGAAACTTGTATTTCCTATAAAAAATTATTATTATTTTACTTTTTTTTTTTGAAATTTTTTCGAGCTGCGGAAAATTTTTTTCCCCTGCCGTGAAAATCATTTTACCTTTTTTTTAGGAGACTAAAAATTTTTTTCCGCACCTTTTCCGCTTTTGCAAATAATTTGACCTTTTTTTTGCATACAAGTCTCATCCCATCTTTTCACACTCAGGTTTCGGCCGGCCGAAAGGTTCGGCTACTTTTTGGCCGAAACCGAAACTACGGCCGAAAGGATTTTTGGCCGAAACTGGCCGAAACCGTAACCGAAACCGAATTCGGTCGGTTACTAATTTTTACTAATATTTTTTATTTATTTTTACTCTATGATAAAGTTAAAAATCAATAAACATATTTTATTAGATAAGATAAAAAAAAAGGTTGTATCATAATTAATAAAATGGGTTATGGAGTTGGAAAGCATGCGAATTAAGATTAAGCTGCCTGCTAACCGAAAAAAAAAAGTTTCAACAAAAAAAATGTATGCCTCTTCTTATTCAAAATTAATTTATGGTTTATATAATTATGAAGATAAAGAGGTAGAGCTCGAGTTCAATTAGAAAATTCATTTAATATTTAATTAAATAATACAATAAATATTGAAAATCTTTCTTAAAAAAGTCTTAAAAAATGTTATTTGATAAAATAATTGGAAATCGATAGTTTCGGATAAAAACGAAAAAAATGTATTGATAAATTTAGAGGGTTAAGATCAATCTTATCTCACTCATATTTAATATCAATAAACATTTCCTATGAAAGACTACAATCTAGGATTTTATCAGTTTTTATTTGTTACATGAAAATTCACTTAATTTTAATTAAATCATAAAATGCATTTTCACGATTCAACATCAGAATATTTTTTAGAAAAAGCCTTCGTTGTATTTTAAAGAGCATCAAAAAAATCATCGGTTTATGCATTTTGATCAAAATCGTAAGAGTCGATTTTGAAAAAATAGAAAAAAATAAAGTACTTTGGCAGATTTTATTCAAAAGCGTGTTGGGCGGCCCAAACTTAAATATCAAATTTTAAGAAGTTCTATTCATTCTTGAGTTATTTTTTTCATTTTGCGACAGACTACTTTTTTGGACTCAGCGGGCGAAAATCATATTTCTCGATACTGAATGTTTTACACAATCATAAAACTTTCCAGGGGTGAATAGGTTAAAAAGGCTGCAGCAACAAATTCAGGGCCGGCATTTATTTATTTATTCAAAAATTAAAATGAAGTATTTCAGACGATAATAATATTTCCCGCACGAATTTAAGAGTGCATATATTGTATAAAACATTGCATAAAACATTTGGTATCCAAATGGCTTAAATAAAATCACCGGACTGCCTGGGATCCAAACCCCGGACTCTTGGTATACAAAGTAGGTGCGCTACCAACTACGCCAAGCCCAGGGGGGTTTTGAAGGGGTTTATGAAATGGGGAGAAATGAAACCAAATCTTTAATATAATTAGTTCACTTTTGACAGTGATTCATCAAGAGAAAATAATTCTCTTAAGTACATTTTTACTTTATCTTATTTTATTTATAGGCCTAAAAAAAGCTTAAAGTATCCCTAGCGAGTCTAATATTCATGGGCGTAACTAGGGAATTTAGCTGGGAGGTCATGGGACCAGCCATCCTCGCTGGGGGGGGGGGGCATGGGACTAGCCATCCTCCGGGGGTCTGGAAGGCCCCATATTAACTCAATTTTTCTTGGACGGGGAGCCTTCTGGGAGGGGGACCCCCTAGTTACGCCCATGCTAATATGTAGTTATCGAACTGAGAATTTTAAAGCAAATTAAATAATATGGTTTAAAGTAAAATGATTAATGAATGAAATAATTTAATAAAGAATACCTTAACGGCCATAAAAACTCTTTTCATTATGATAGCTTCATCCCATTCCTCGGGATCAATGGGATTCATGTAACGTACAAAGTCTCTAAATAGAGTTGTGGGATTAGGCGTTTCCTCTAAAAAAAAAAGAAGATATTTTATGAAGGAATCAATTTCTAAATATTAAAATATTTTATTAGAAGAAAGGGAAGGGAGCCTTCCCAGGGACAGCAGACAGGTGAAATAAAAAAGCATTATATTTAGTTGTCGACATTTCGAGTGCTAAATGCACTCATTCTCAGGGCAAGGGAAAATGTCAGAGTTTAATTCAGGTGGCGACTAGCAATCTAATCGTCGGCAACAAAATATAAAACATTTTTATTTCACCTGGCCCGGGAAGGCTTCCGTCCCTCTCTTCTAATTAAATATTTACAGCCATTCAAATTTTAAAATATTTTGCTTGCTACTTAGTTAACTCTTGGTCGGCTGTAGATACTTAGTTAAGGATGAATGTAGGGAGACAGAGACAGCCCAAGAAAAAATGCTCTGAATGCTTTTACCAATCAGCTGGAAACTTTTCGGTGCATTTATTATTTATATGCACCATCTTCAGTCCATTAATTGGTGTAGCTGAGATATACACCTACCTGAGCAAGATATACACCAATTAATGAACTGAAGATGGTACATAATAAATCCACCGAAACGTTTCCAGCTGATTGGTAAAGGCATTCAGAGAATTTTTCCTTAGTTGCCTCTGCCTCAATACATCCTTCACTAGGAGCAAATAAGTTATAAAGTACAGTAACTTAATTTAGAGGAGAAATGGTATTTATACAAACTAATTGATATTCTTTGTGACAATAAAAATACATTTGTAAAGTACTACTTTTATCTATATTAGACTAGATAAAGGAGTCCGAATCGGGCTAGTTAATTTGTAACTATATGTCTAGGTGGGAGTTTGGTTTTAGTGTGAAATATGACGTCCAATACTGTGAAGTGGGTTGGGTTCAATTTGATAAAGATAAAATCTTTATTCAAGTTTAAAAATAAGTAAAATGAGTTCATGCACTCAGGAAGTTTTTTACTATCATTTTCAAGTTCATTTAACGGAAACCTCAAATATTGACATATATAAAAATGTTATATGTCCTTCAAAAGATTAATTATATTATTGATTGAAAATCTATTAAAAGAATTTGGACTATTTTCTCGATTATAATTATACATTGATATTTTTTATTCAAAGTGAAAATGTAGAGAGAATTAGGCCTTGGGCAAACAGCAGCCCGCCCGCTGCGGACTTTTTAGTCTGTAATCTTACTGTTCAAACAGAAGATTAATTATGATGACGTGAGATGTTGCTGTTCAACGATTAGATTAATGGAAGAGAGGATTGCAGCCAGGCAGAAGAGTCTATATTGAATGAAAATCAATAAAAGAATACGTTTCGGCTTTATTTAGATATTCCTATAAGAACTAAGGCTATTGAGATGCAGAGAGAGTTGTTACATAAAAACATATACATAATTTTACATAAAAATATAAAATATGTAAAGTCATTTTCAATATTAACCGCCATCCCTAAGGAATAGAGCCGTGAAGTTAGGCAACCAGAGCGCTTAGCTGGCGTAATTGTCTCAAAAAATAGTATTTTTACTATAATATTTAAAAAAGTTTATTTATTTATTTTCTAAGCTCTCTAGTTGTGTAACTTCACAGCTCTATTCTCTAAGAGTGGCGGTTAATATTAAAACTGACTGTAAATAGATATTTTTTGTATTGAGTTTGCCAATATTCTCATAACAACTGAAGATGACCTTATCTAAATCAAGCCAAAACTTTTTATTTTATTGAGATTTTCATTCGATAGAGACCCTCTTGCCTGGGTGCAATCCTCTCTTTAATTAATCTAAAAAATAAATTATTTTATTGATTGAAAATATATTAAAGGAAAGCAATGGTGGAGCATTCTAGCTCGTCAAGGACAGATGCGAAGTTGTAATTTTTCACAAAGTTTAAGGAAAAATGAATTATGGGAGTGACAAATAAAATGATCTTGATCGCGTTGGCCAGACTAACCATAATGAAAATGATGAAAAAAGGGGGAAATTTGGCTAGTTTCATCAAATGTATTATGAAATGGGTTTATTTGTAGTCTGAATGATGTCTATGAAAAAACGCATTTACAAGACAAATCCTCTTTCAGTTTCTTTACTTATTTTTTCCTACAGATTGCCGTGAACTAGATTGCTCCCTATACAGACTATACAGTGCATTTTGTCGCATTTTGTTTGACTGAGGCAAGGGCGGATACAGGGTAAAGGGGATAATTACCCCTTCCCCTCCCCCGAGATTAAAACAAAATACCTTTTTTTCAAAAAAAAATTTATTTTTAGTGTAAAATTTTAAAAATTAATACTTAAAAATTTGATTTGTATTTATATTCTGGCCAACAAATACAGAATGCGCCTTTAAATTACCGAAATTAAGAAAAAATAGTGTGCTGCGCGACCAGTCACGCCATATTACCCCTCCGTCCCCCCAAGAAACATCTCTGGATCCGCCCTTGGACCGAGGTGTTAATTTTGAGCGAGTTCGAGAAGAGCGACCGAAACGTCGACTTAAAATAAAAATTTTAAAAATATTTTTTCCTAACAAAAAAACTTTAAATTATGCGATCAGAACCTAAATCAATCAATCAGTTTAATCCAAGTTAAAGTTATTTATTTAGCTAATCACTTAAAAAAATTCCTTAGCTAAGAAAAAAAAAAATTATATATTTATCAACAAATAAATATTTAGAGCTTGACGTAAAATAAAAGATTAGATATGAGTATCAAATTTCTATTTTTACTTTCTCTTACTTCTATATATATGTTAATATATATAGAGAGAGAAAGTATTGGATTCATGTCAAAAATGGTAACAAAATATAAATATTTTCCCATACTTATAAATTTTACATCTTGAATTCAAAGGTACTCTACTGTCGAAAACTAAATATATCTCAACACAAAACAAAAAATCTGGTGTGACAAGCACAGTACACAACTTTCTCTTGCCGGGTAAGAGAAAGTTGTATGCTGTGCGACCATCACATCAGATTTTTTTTAAATACCAGAGATTCTTCTTTTTCGTTCTTGCTGGGCCTTATCACTCATTCCAACTTCACGTAAAGCTTTATTTCGTTTTGTGTCCGTCACAATATCTAAAAAAAAATTTTTTTACAAAAATAACATGAGTCTTTATATAATTTATTTTATAATTAATAAAAAATGAAAATTTTTCGTTTTTTTTTTTTTTGTTTATAAAAAAATAAAAGGTGGTAGGAAAAAAAATCTCACGTCTTGAGGATGATACATTTGGCTAAAAGCCAACAAGTGTTTGAGTGTCTTGTTCCAAAATAATTTAAATAAATATTTATTTTCTGAACAACTGTCGACCTAAACAACATTCATCATGTATTACATTATTATTATTTTGGAAAGATTGAACCGAATAGTGTAAAATTATAATAGTAAATAAATTATGACGAATGAATTAAGAGAGTTGGTATTAAAATATTTCCAAGAGATCTTCAAGGTTTTCCTATACTAGTACGCACTCGTTTATATTGTATAATCAGTGGAGTCAGGGAGCATTGCCCCCCCCTCCCCCTAAAGGCTCTGATTTTTATAAATTTTTATTCTTAATAAAATATTTCAAAATACGAGTATATAAACTGTACAAAATTAAACAATTCATTAAATTAAATATCTTTTGGCCAAGGGCGGATCCAGAGGTGTTTCACGGAGGAGGGGTAATCTGGTGTGACTCGTCGCACAGCACACTATTTTTTTCTTAATTTCAGTAATTTAAAGGCGCATTCTGTACTTGTTTGCCAGAATATAAATACAAATCAAATTTTTAAGTATTAATTTTTAAGTGAAAAAAATTTTACGTGAAAAATAAATTTTTTTGCGAAAAAAGGTATTTTTTCAAATCTCGGGGGGGGGGGGTAATTACCCCCTGAACCCCCCCCCCCCTCCCCCTTGTATCCGCCCTTGATTTGAGTATACCTATTTGTAAGTAAATTTTAAGAAAAAAATGTTTGCCCCTCCCCCCCCCCCCAAGAAAAAGTTGAAATGCTGCCACTGTGTATCATAAAATATGTAGGGTTGGTCTTTTTGTAAATTTCAGATTAATATTTTAATATTTTGTATAAAGACTGAGAATGTAAAATTTTAGATTTTTTTAAAATTTAATAATAGGGTATAAAAATGAGAGAAGCAGCTAAAGATTTTCCTTTATTTATTTAATTCATACAGCTTACGTTACGGTTCCGTGAACCATGGTTCAAACTTGGAACTGAAATGTCAGCTGTGTGGATTAAATAGATAAATAAAAATCTTTAGCGTTAGTCTCTCATTTTTTTTTACCCTCTTATGAATATAACATCACAGCACGTTTTGTATTTTTAATTAAGGTCTTTTTCGGCATCTATGGCCATTTAGACACCGTCCCTATTATTTAAGTTGATTGGTAGCCAATTAAATTTAAATAAATTTTTGTCGCATAGGACGGGATGCAAACCTACGAATAGGCTGGAGATCCTGGGTTCGATTCTTGGGGGCCATAGGTCGTCAATAAAAATCACTCAGACTTGTTAAATGGACCCATTAGTGTGTCAAGCGCCAAAAAAAAATTAAAAATTGAGTTAAGCACGGAATATTGTTTGTTGCTATAATTAATAGTATTTTTTTTATGAAACATGTCCTAAAAAAATTTATATTTAATGTTACTTGCACAATTGGCAAAAAAATGATATCTAATCAAAACAATGTAAATCAGAAAAACATTAATGTTGATTTTCTCAAATCTAGGTACCTGGAGCTTGACACATTAATGCGTAACAGGGTCCAAATAAGCTTTATATTGCTTATTTGATATTAAGACGGAGGATTGTTAAAAGGAAGAACCCCCACCCCTCAAACTCGGAGGTTTTGTATTTTTTAAGAGATGAATAATTAGATCGGCTTTTTATTTTCATTTATTCAATTCGGTACGGTTTGATTAACATTTTAATTGGGCGATTTACATATTTTTCTTGTAGAAAATGATATATGCATATCTTTTTAAAAAAATAGTAATTAAAACTAAAGGTATATATAATTCAATTGTCTAAATGCTAAAAGATTTCGATCGTGAGATAATTATGAACGTCAGATGAGTCAGTGTAGATGGTTCAAGTTAATTCGATATCATACTTCCGCTGTGAAATAGAACTTAGCTTTTGTTGTTTTTTCAATTCAAAGGGAAAACGACCTCTAAATAAAATTATTTTAATTATTTTGTTTAATATTTTAACATTTTATAAGGTAAAAAGATTATTTTATTGAATGTGAATATTTTTAATAATTAATTATATAATTAATAATGTTAATAATATTTTATAAGCTAAATATAGAATTAGATAGAGAGAATAGAAGATGAATAGATAGAATTTAACATTCTCTTGGAGATTAAGAGAAGGACAGTGTGTTAAAGGATTTAAATATTGTGTGGATAAATAATAGGAATCCTCTTTGAATCAGGGATTTGGAGTTGAATAAGTATTGGCTTCGATCGAAAATTATTTTTTTTTTTTTGGAACATCACTATAAAAAAATTAACGAAATTTCTTTTTGTAAATTAAGCAAACTCTTTTTTCGGCCATTCAAGTATTAGGCCGCCTTACATTTGCTTGCTTTTACTACAAAGAGATAAAATTCACTGCTGAAAAGACCCAGTGGCGTACCGAGGCAGTTGGGGGCCTGGGGCAGCACCAGACGAGGGGGCCTTATATTGAATTTTTTTTTGGGGGGGTGCTCATCTTACCCTAAGGGGTCAGAGCCTTTCAAAGAGAAATTTTCATTAAATTTTGTTTTATAAATATATGGGGGCCTATGCCGGCTCGGGGCCTGGTGTGGACCACCCCCTCCCCCCCCCCTCGGTACGCCACAGAAAAAACCTTCGAAAATGGAGGAGAATGTGTAAAATTTGTACCATGATTTGCGTTTGAGATATGAGGTTTAAAAAAATCAATGAAATCAAATAACGAAATAAATAAATTAATTACACTTACCAGGAGTAATAAGTATAAATGATGGCTGCCTTTTTTGAGCTCTTGGTACCAAAAAATTTTCACCTGTCGGAGTCGTTACCTGAAACCAAAATTTTTTTTAAAATCTTTAATATTATTATTAAATCGGAATTTATACCTTGTTTATAAAAAAAGAAGAGATAATTTAATATAAATTTAATTATATAATAAAAGGAAATTAAAATTCAACAACTACTGGGGCCTACAAATACCTATATGACTGAAACTGATTTTTATATTTAAACGATATTCCCTCCGAAGTAAACATATTTTTATTTTTTTTTTTTTAAGTTTTGTAAGCCTCCTAATGTCCTTTTCAAAAAAGAGTTAGTTGGCGATGTAACCACTTCCGAACTGACTGGATGGGGTCATTCTTCATGAGTTCTCTGCCCTCTCTGAAACTCAAAGTTACAAACAAATTTTCCATGCTATTGTTAGATTCTTTGGGGAATTTCAGCTCTAGAGGGGGCAGAGAGCAAGAGCGGATCCAGAGGAGTTTCTCGTGAGGGGTAGGGTAATCTGGTGTGACTGGTCGCACAGCACACAATTTTTTCTTACTTTCGGTAATTTAAAGGCGCATTCTGTACATGTTTACCAGAATATAGATACAAATCAAAATTTTAAGTATTAATTTTTACTTTCTATTAATTCTATATATGTTAATATATATAGAGAGAAAGTATTAGATTCATGTCAAAAATTCGATGTCGAGATTTTGACGGATATACACGTTTTGAGGTCCTCTGAATCCAAAAAAGTGGTTTTCGCGACATGGTCTGTCTGTCTGTGTGTCTGTCTGTGAACAAAATATCTCAAGAACGAAAAGAGATAGGAAGTTGAAATTTTATATTTAAGTTAGGCACCCTATGGGACGTGACACGAAGCTGATACACTTTTTCAGTTTTTTTTTTTCAATTTTTTTAAAATTCGCTTCAACGATTTTTTTTTTTTAAATTCAAAAATCAATTATTTTTTAGATTCTCTTTAAAATGTATATTCTCATTTTGTCATTGAAATCTTCTGAAGACTACTTTACTCTTATACTCCTTGGAAAATATAGGAGAAATGGTTGCCATGGTAACAAAATATAAACATTTTACATCTGAATTCAAATGTTCTGTACTGTCGGGAACTAAATATATGTCGACCCGAAAAATCTGATGTGACAAGCACAGAACACAACATTCGAATACCGAAGGTAAGAGAAAGTTGTGTGCTGTGTCACGCCAGATTTTTAAAATTTTATATTAAAGATAAAATTTATTAATAATTTCCAAGAAAAATATTTTTTTCAAATCTTGGGTACCCCACCCCCCTTACACTCCTTGCGTCATAGTATCCTTTTTAACAATAAATTTTTTGACGCAGGAAATATTTTTAAAAAAGCACACCTTTTTAATAGCTAATTTTTTTCACAAAGAGTTAAAAATAAATTCAAGGTTATAAATATGTACGCATATCAATGAAAAAAAAAAGATACGGTATTTAAATGTGAGGGGATTTACATCTCTACCTATAAATATCTGGTGTGATTGATGGATCAGCATACAACTTTCTCTTACCTCCTTAATTGAAAGTTTTGTTCTGTACTTATCACACCAGATCAAAGGCGGATACAAGGGGGGGGGGGGGGTAAAGGGGGTTACCCCCCCCCGAGATTCGAAAAAATAACTTTTTTTTTGCAACTTTCTCTTACCTCCTTAATTGAAAGTTTTGTTCTGTACTTATCACACCAGATCAAAGGCGGATACAAGGGGGGGGGGTAAAAGGGGTTACCCCCCCCCGAGATTCGAAAAAATAACTTTTTTTTTGCAAAAAAATTTATTTTTAATGTAAAATTTTTCAAATTAATACTTAAAAATTTGATGTGTATTTATATTCTGGCAAACAAGTACAGAATGCGCTTTTAAATTACCGAAATTAAAAAAAAAATAGTGTGCTGTGCGACGAGTCACACCAGATTATCCCCCCCCCCCCCCCCCGAGAAACACCTCTGGATCCGCCCTTGCACCAGATATTTATAAGTTGAGATGTACTGAATATCCCCTTAAATTTAAATACCGTATCTTTTTTATTTTCATTGATATGCGACATTTTTTTAGTTTTAAAGAGCATCTAACAAAAAAATTTTAAAAAATCGAAAAAACTGAAAAAGTAGATAAATAAAGTATTAGTACTAGTTTTATTTAAAAACTTATTTTCACGGGTATGGGAGGTACTTAACTTATATATAAAATTTCAACCTCAAATTACTTTGGCTATAATACCTTATATATAAATAAAATAAAATTTCCTCATTGTTTTATAACATAAGACTGGCTTCAAAATCAAAAGACAATTTGTATAAATTTGTTAAGTCCTTTTCGAATACCGAAATCCTTATGAATTTTATTATATATCAATGTTTTTTTTTATTGGATGGATAAAATCCAAAGGTCTAAGAAGACCAGTGTCACATGCCACCAGGAAGAACATGAGAAAAAATAAATAAAAGTATGGGAAGAGACTCAACTGGGAGGTCTTGTGATTGTTAGCTATCTAAGTCGTTTTTAAGGTCAACCCCCGAAGATTATCTATTCAAACAAATAAAACAACATGTCATTTATATAAATGTTTGATGTTAATATATATTTATAAAAAATAAAAAACGGATTAAGATAAATACCACTTCTACTGGACCAATTTTAACTCCTTGCTCCACCACTAAAATAAAAATAATTATAAATAAATGATATAACATTAATTGTTATTACAGTATTGATAAGTTACCTGCTTCTTTATGTTTTTTTATAATAAATTTTTCAAAGATTACTACAGAAATTATGTATAATATGTAAATGACCATCAATACTGAAAAGAAACATTTTTATGTTAATTTTTTAAAGATTTCAATTTATACATAGAGAGTCCACATATTACGTAAGGCCTTTTTTGACGATTTTCTAGTCCCCCCTCCCCCTGTCTCATAAAAACAAACCCCCCAACAAATATTATATCACAACATAGAACTACCCCCTCCCCCTGAATAAAATTTCTTATACAAAATTCAAATCATTTTACCTTTTTTTTTAAGTAAATTTTAGCTCGTGACTAATAATCACTCCATTTTTCCCTGTTGTGAATATCATTCGACCATTTTTTTTTTTTTTTTTTTTTCAAAAATTATAAATTTAACTTTGAATTGTTATGTCCCACTTAGAGAAACCCCCTGATCCCCCATGTCACAATTAGTAACGTTTTGGCCAGACCCACCCCCTCTAACGCGTTACGTAATATGTGGACGACCCCTAGGCCTATTTATTAAATATCCTTTAAGCTAGCTAGAGTGAATAGAAATAGATGTTTGCCTATCACTCTATCTAGGAGTCATTTGTCGGTCCCATATTTTTTTTTGGCTCGTAACATTCAGCCCCCATAATGTACCATTAATGTTACATTAACTTGAAGTTACATTTTAATTATATAAGTGTTGAATCATGCAAGTTCCATTATCGTTTTTAGTAAAAAAAAATAACCTAAGGAATGATTTGCGATTACATCAGAATGTGCTCTTGTCTTTGATGTTGTATACCACCAAAAACAGAACATTTTATTAAGATAGTTAGGCAATCTCTATTTACAGTCTATTATATCAATATATTTAGAGCATTGTGAAGCTCTAGCCCAACCGAACATAATATGGTGCAATATGGATGAAACAAAATAGATAAAAAAAGAATGGCAGAAGAGAATTAATTGATGATCTCTCGACCAAGACCTTTTAGTAGAGTAGAGGAAGAGCTACAAAAACTGACAGTCTAGTAGTGCGAATGGTAATTTGTTTCCTTCAGCTTAG
Organism: Euborellia annulipes; assembly: GCA_023213315.1. Classification (NCBI taxonomy): domain Eukaryota; kingdom Metazoa; phylum Arthropoda; class Insecta; order Dermaptera; family Anisolabididae; genus Euborellia; species Euborellia annulipes. The sequence continues at coordinate 102,401 of JAKCPI010010990.1, read as the reverse complement.
ATGACTCAACAATATTGAATGATGTTTACACAAGTGAGTGCCTGAATGAAAAGAATCTCGAGAACATGGACGGATTCAAAGACTAAAACCTGGCAATATTCGTCTTAAGACAGTAATTTTGAAAAATTTTCAAACCCGAGAGGACTCTATCCGGTGCAGAGCTCTAGCCTGCCATTCTCAAATTATAGAGAAGCAAGAGGGCCATTTTTTACCCAAATATCTGGCGGCACCCTTGGGTGACGCGGCACACCGATTGGGAACCACTGCTCTACAAACTTGTACTGATGGCAAATTTTGTTTAATATCTAAAGTGGGGATATTTGACCCAAGTTTGTAAAATGGTATATTTAAAAAAAATTTTAACATTTTCCTCTATTTCTATTTAGGAAGTTATCAAACAAAATAGGGTTTTAAAGTATAGTAGTATTTAAATTAGTAAAAAAAAATATTTTTTTCAAATAATAATTACCTATAGGTTCATAATATACTACTTTTAAATCCAAAAACATATTTAAAAGCCAAAGAACTGCAAATATATAAAATGCACAATCACGAATGAAAGCTCGGCCAACCACTCGAAAAGGACTAATTATCATAATTAATCCCGCAACAAATGTTGTTAAATAGATGCCGCCTCCTAAAATAAAAGTAAAAAAAAATGTTATTAAAATAAATTTTTTTTTTCTTTATTTTGAGTTACGAACAGGAAAAATAAAAAAATACCATGTTGTTATTATTACATTACCAGTAAAGTGGGGAGGGATCAAATTTTTTTCTTGGGAGGGGCAAACATTTTTTTTTCTTAAAATTTACTTACAAATAGGTACTCAAATTTGGCCAAAACATATTTAATTTAACTAATTGTTAATTTTGTACAGTTTGTATACTCGTAGATGTACAGTATTTTGAAGTATTTTATTTATAATAATATAAAATTTTATAAAAATCAGAGCCCTTTGTGGGGAGGGAGGGGGCACTGTCTTTAGAGACGAAATTTATTATTATTATTTTTTTTTTTTGCAAGTGGTTCTTATTATAAATTCAATTAAATTATAAAAATATTTTATTCAAAATTTCATTTGATTTTTTAGGGGGCAGGAAGGGGGAGGGCAGTTTCCAACATTCCAGGAACCCCAAAAGAAAAAATAAAAAAATAAATAAATAAAATATGTAGTTGGCCCTGTGTTTTATGCAAGTTCAAGGCTATTCACTTTCAAGTCTTCCAAACTGGTTCCTATTTCCATTCCTTTTTTCCTCAATGTATTTCTTTTACTCAATTCTCTATTTGAAAATACTTTCCTCAATGAAATCTTTGGCAATTAGAAAGTTTAGTTTTGCATTTATGACTCAGTTTATTTTTACCAGAAAAAATTTCATTGAGAAAGCATCAAAATTTATTTATATTTATTTTTTAAACAAAAAAGTTAATTTTTTTAATTATAGGTATAATTGATTAGGAAATAATTTATATTATAGGAAAAAATATAAGGCAGATTTTTTGTGTCGAGGTATATTTAGTTTCCCATAGCACCTTAGTTCCAAATCTGACTACTCGCATTTCATAAGTAAAAATCTTAAATACATCAGTAAGGTGTACTTCAAACAATTTTCACGAAAAGTTTTACTGATATACTTTAAATTTTAAAGGGCATATAAAAAATACATGTAATTGATTTTTTGAAATTTAAACAAAATCGTTGGAGCTAATTTTGAGAAAATCGAAAAACTGAAAAAGTACATCAGTAAATTACTAGTACTTTTTGGCCGATTTTGTTCAAAAGTTTATTTTAAGTGTCCGGGAGGGTACCTAACTTAAATATAAAATTTCAATCAGGTAGCTCAATTCTTTCAAGATTAAAATCGTTACACACAGACAGACCAATTTGCAGAACCCCCTCAGGGGACCTCAAAATATGTATATGTCTATCCATCAAAATCTTGACATCGAATTTTTTCAAATGATTCAAATACTTTCTATATATTTAATATATATAGAATGTAAAAACAGCTTTAATAAAATAGTGAAAAAATGTTATTGTTCCTTTTTAATTGAACTTTTTACGCATTTATTAATATCAGGGTATATAAATGGTTAGTTAGGTAAGCTTATACTGGTAGTAATATATAATTAATTAAATAAATGATACTCACCTAAAAGTTGACTATAAAGAAATCTAACATTAATTGTAACAGGTGAAGCAAATGTTGTTAAAAGGTCAGGGGCTCCATTTCCAAATGCTAAGATGGTAACTCCAGCAACACTTTCTGACAGGCCCAACATTTCAGAAAGATTAGTTAATGCCGGACAAAAGCTAAAGAACAAAAACCAAGATTAACTACGAAGGTTTCTCTGTGCTTTGAAATTAAATGAAGTCTGAATAAAACCAAGTGGCCAAGAAGGGTTCTTTCAGATGAAGATGGACTTGAATGATTAAATAAATAAAATTTTATTTTTCTGAAAACAATGACTTAAAATGAAAATAATTGTGTATCTTATACAAATAAACCTCAGGTAAGCTGGTAAAACGGTTTACTCAGTTTACCAAACTAAGAACTAACCTCTAAGGGACATTATACGAAATGGAAAATATTTTTTAGTTTTCAGACAAATTTGACTAAAAAAAACATAATTTCTCGTTTTACTTACAATTCATCGGATATAATTCCAAGTAAAAAGAATAACAACAATAAAAGAGCTATCTAAAAAAAAATTGTAAATTAATAGCAAATTATATTTTATTGAACTAATTAATATATTCCTACATACCATCAGAAGAACTGGGAGGTATCGATGGGATGATGGAAGACAAAATATTACTGTAATAAAATTAATAATATGAGTATCCGATGAACAATCTTCCGTGCTATATGCAAATTCACATTGTTTTTCTTCTGGCAGATTCAATATATATCCACAGGAATGCTTAAAAAATAATTGATAGAGCACAAGATTTGAATTGCTAACATAAATAGGAATGTATTAAAAAAATGTTATAGATTGAATAATGGCTGAAATTAATTTATACAAGGAGGAAAGAAGCAAACATGCCCGGATTTATTTTCATTCAAATAAACCAAATTAATAAAGTTAATCAAAATTTAATTTAAAACAATATTAATGCGAGAAACGCGCAACAATTTTTGGCGTTTCTTGGCCCTCTCGCCCCCCCCCTTATATATACCTCTGACTCTGATAACTTCAAAAAGTGTATTTCCATCAAAATTTCATTATCGAATTTTTTTACATGTATCCAATACTACTTTCTCCCTACGTTTCAAGAACGGATCCAGAGGTGTTTCTCGGGGGGGGGGGGTAATCTGGTGTGACTGGTCGCACAGCACACTATTTTTTCTTACTATCGGTAATTTAAAGGCGCATTTTGTACTTGTTTGCCAGAATATAAATACAAATCAAATTTTTAAGAATTAATTTTTAATTTTTAAAAATAAATTTTTTTGAGAAAAAAAGTATTTTTTTTAAATCTCGGGGGCGGGGTTAAGGGGGTAATCACCCCCTTGTATCCGCCCTTGCTACGCATTAACATATATAATAAAAAGAAAAAAATTGTTAAACATTCTTTTGAGGTCAGAGAAACTGAATTACCCATTCATATTTGATAAAATCCAAAAATAATAAAACTTAAGACTTTTATTTCTCTCCTTTAGTTTCCATTGACGTAATTTACTGGGTAGGGAAGATGAAGGCCATTAAATTTTAATTAGACTAGAGCAGATTTAATTTATTAATTTGACCGGGCCCAAAATATTTCTTAAATCGGTCCGTGAGAACCAGTGGGAATCCCAAGTAAAATCAATAAACAACTCTTTCAATTTTATTAATGAGTGAATATATTATAATAATTAAACTAGTTTGAGATAAAGCGTCAATGTTTTGATTGTATGTTAAGGAAGACTGGGAAAAAACTTTTTTCTATATTCCTAAATGGGGCGGAAATACTCTAATAAAAATATCTTTTTAGCTTTATTTGGAGGTCAAATTTACTTTTTACTCTGCCCCAAGGAATAAAATAAAATAAAATAAAAAAGATTATAAAATAAATAAATATAGATATATAAAATTATACCAGCGTTTCTCAAGAGTGGTTCGCGGGGCCCTTGGGCTTCCTGAAGCGTTGCATCCGACAATAATCAAATAAAAAATATTTTTTTATTTATTTATTTTTTTTTTTGCCTTAAAACTAATAATTTAACTTTTCCTTATTATTTATATTAAAACGATTCGGTGTTAACCATTGATTGTCATATAGGCCTACAAAAAAATTACCGAATATTTGGTACTTTGTATAAATTTGCACCCGCAAGTTTGAGAACTGCTGATATATAGACCTACAATAGCAATATAAAAATAATTTAACCAAGATACCTCACTAATTTTTTCTAATGATCTATATACAACGATAGATAAATTATTAAAAGCATTCGGCTCAAAAAGGTTCTCATATTCGAGTTGGTGAGAAAACTTCATTTTGCTCGTTTGTTTTGATTCAATTTATTTTTATATAAACAAACAAATTAATTTTTTTTTTTTTGGGAGTGCTTAGCAACAGAGTGGAACAAAAGGCACCCAGATCAGCTACGTTAAGCAATGCCAACGGCTGAATCTCGAATGAGAGGCACTGAGAAACAAGAGTGTAGAACGTCCCTCGGAATCCATTGATTAATTATAAATAACGTGAATATATATCAAAACCCTCATTGCCTCAGGATCCGAAAAAAGGAAAGAAAAAAAAATTATTTAAATAATGGGTTTTTTCAAGTTTTTCGACAACAGTGGCGTAGCGAGAGGGGGCAAGGGGGCATTATGCCCCGGCCGCTACTCGCAAAGGGGTGCCAAATGTCCGCAAAACAAAAAATTGCTGGATAATTTTGTCCCAAATTTAAAGCTTGAGCCTATGACTTTATTTATTTATTAATTTACGAGTATATTTTACATATAATATTATATGGTTTTCGAATGAGGGGGGGAGCGCTAAAAAGGTATTGTGCCCCGGGCGCGAGTTAAGCTCGCTACGCCACTGTTCTGAGCCATTATATTTCTTTCCATTAATTAATAGCCAAATAGCCAATAGTCAATAAATTCTTTTTAACGCTCATGACGGGAACCAAATCTTTGAAACTGGGAAGAACTTATGAATCTAGGTACGAAGAGAAGGTGCAAAAGCATTTGGTTAATCTTTAGAATAAAGTGCCAGCCCTCGCACTGACTGACTAGTTCACTCTTTAGACATTAGCTCAACATTCATGATTCTTTCGTTCTTCAATATATATTTTTACTTACTTTTTTTGCTTTTATTGTAGTAAGAAATTTTTTTTTGAAAATATTTTTATATAAACTATCAATTCGAATCAAAAAAAAAAATAATTAAAATCATAATATTTGAGTTTTTAATCAAGACAGATTTCTAAAAATGAAAATTATATTTTTAATCCTTTTATCTAAATAAAGAATGGTATAACAAGTTGTCAAAATAAAAAACTATTTCGTTTGAAGTTGATGGCTGAGAAAAATAGAGATTATCTTTGAGACGAATTTTTTTAGAGAATCCATTGACCTTCTTAGATGTAGGATCTTGTTTGCATTAAAATTGCGCAAAATTGGTGGCACACTTTGAAACGGGCTAAGCTAAATAAAAGGTATTATAAAGTAATTAACTTTTTAATTCTTTGCTTATATACAAATAGTAAGATATAAATTGCAACTTTTCTATTTCATTTAATTTATAAAAAGAACAAGAAGAGATAATTAATCATAAATTAAGTATAATTTCAATTAAAAGTGAATAATAAAATATAGGTAAAAACAGGGAGGCTAGAAATTAAAAAAAAGCGTTGTAAAAAAAAAAAAAACCATTTATGAAAGAAAAATTTACCTATTCTACTTCTTTAGTTAATAATCCTAAAATAGAGAAATAATTCACGTTTTTCGAGGAATCATTATCACATCCATATACAGATATTCGAAATCCGCCGAATCTTTTTGACAACCTACAAAAATAGATAATGACTTATGAGATCAGAAATAAAATGCCTGTATCTTAATATAGAAAGATGATAAATTGCAAGAATAGGATAATAAAACCGTAAAGGTTCTCTAAAGAAATTTTTGTTTAATTAATGTCGTAATTTAGTTAGCATTTTTTCAACTTTTTTAGAACGTTTTAAATAGTTATTTAGAAACCCATTTTCATGAACTTCCGTTCTAATTTGCAAATAGGATTGTTAAAGGTTTGTGAAGTCTTAAAAAAAAGGTGGTTTTTGTACACCGAAATATTTTTGAGAGGTCAAATATTTGAGAAGTTGGGAACAGTGGCGTCATTTCAACTTTTTCTTGGGGGGGCAAATTTTTTCTTGGGGGGCAAACATTTTTTTTTCTTAAAATTTACTTACAAATAGGTACTCAAATTTGGCCAAAACATTTAATTTAATTAATTGTTTAATTTTGTACAGTTTGTATACTCGTAGGTGTATTTTGGAGTATTTTATTTAGAATAATATAAAATTTTACAAAAATCAGAGCCCTTGGGGGGCAAATGCCCCCCCTGCCCCCCCAAATGACGCCACTGGTTGGGAAATTAGGTTTTTACTGTCTATTTCCTAAATATGTTAATATATAAGGAGAAAGTATTGCATTCAATCCAAACATTCATCTACTGCCGGAAACTAAATATATGTCGACACAAAAAAATCTGGTGTAACAAGCACAGAACAAAACTTTCTATTCCTGAAAATAAGAAAAAAATATTTTTTTGTTTTGGAATCAAATAATTATTAAATAAATCATATCATATTGTTAAATAATATAAATATTATAAATTATATCATTGTTTATAAATATTATACAATTTGTTCTGAAAATAAATATTCTGACCACAGGCCCTGAGGAAGGTTGTGATTTGCGACCGAAACGCCGATGGTTGACAATTAAATAAAAGTTTTTTATTTAATTCCTTGGCTGCAAAGTCTCCTATGCCCAATTCAAAGTCTACAGTCACTTCTCTTCACTAGTTAAATAAAGATAGAATTCTCCCTCTTAACCCCCGGTAACCTATTCATATTTGATCATCTCAGAAGTCAATGCAGTTAAGTTTATTTTTTTAATATCTTCTGATTTTTTTTTTAATCGAATAAATAATATTCTTTGTTTTTTAGTTTTTAAAGAATTCACACGTTTGTTCTTCATCAGCATGCCCTTATTTTTATGGCTTTTGAATATGTAATAATGGAAAGTTTTTTCATCCCCAACATCCTTAATATATCAATATATTAGAATTTTTCCGCGGCCCCCTAAGTCAAAACATTGGATAGCAGGGCGGATTTAGGAATTTGCCGCCTCAAGGCAGTGGACTATGTCGCTCCCCACTCCCCCTCTACTAAAAAACACAAAAATTATTCTTTTATTATATTTTAAAATTTACGTATATAAATAAGTAGATTCTTTACATATTTTGCCACCCCAGGTACGCCTTTTCGTAAATACCACGACCCCTGCAATCCAATGTTTTGACTTAGGGAGCCGCAGAAATCACTGTTGATCAGTATCCTCAAATAAATACGTTGTTGGATACCCTGTTGGATTGTCTCTCTAGTATTGAAATATTTTCTCAGCGCCCAGCAGATCATCCTACATAACAGCGGCGCAAACTTTGTAAATCTGTTGATCTGTATCTTCAAATAATATGAATATATATTAAGGTATAATATAAATTATTTCTAATTTCGCATATACATTATATGTGTGAGCCCATTCATACTGACGTCAGAACAATTAGAAAAATTGCGTTAATCTAGAAAAATTGCATAAATATAATATTTTATTTAAATAAAAATTACAATATTAGATTGGAACGTAGACAAAGGAATTTAATGAGCTATTTTTATTTGTGTTGGCTGTCTTCCTACTATCTCTCTGTCTATAAATGTTTATTCTTTCCTCCCTAAGAAAAAAAATCATTTGCTATCCTATGGTAAAAAGGTGTAAAAATATTTTAAACTTCTTGCTTCGTGTAATATGAATGAATGAGAATGCGTAATTCCATCTTTAATTATTATTATCTGATCTCAAAACAAAAAAAAAAAAAAATTTATATAAACATTATAATTCCAGATAAGATAAGAAATTTATTTTAAAAATGATTGTTCTCCGTGAAAAAAAAGTGTACTACTTAGCGAGCAAAAGAACAAATGTTAATTTGCATTAAATAAAGAGAATCGTAAAAAAACGAATAAATTTACTCTATGTGAGTGTAGTATCAACAACAATGATGCAAACGGACGTCACACGTTGAGAGCTGAGACTTGATTCGAGCTTGAATAGGGCCTTCCCCCTGTGACGTAGAACGGCGTCGGCTGAGTTACGTTCCAGTGATTAAAATCCGTTGACTCGCACGCGGCTCCTCAGTAGGCGCTCTACTCGGGGACCATCACTTTCTACAATAAAATATAAAAAAAATAGGAAAAAATGAATACCTGCATGTGGAAAATATTTTTATGTGTTCTATTATATGTGTATAATATAGCTGCTGATGAAGATACCCAACAAACGACAATTTATGTTCCAAAGTGTTGTGAATTAAATGAAAACATGAATAGTGAAAATGGAAAATGTGAAATATTAAATGAACCTATTAATTTCAATCCGTATTTTACGGATCTTCCCGACTTTAACAGAAATTTATCAAAATCTGAGGTGAAGGTCGGCAATCCTTGCTCTTTAGGACGGTAAGTCGTGATTATAAGGCAACCTTGAATAAAGATAAATTAAAATTTAGTGTTTTTTTTTATCATTTGAATTTTGTATTTGTAATATTTACTAGAGATTGTTTGATCAGGTGATGATTTACTAGATTGCATACCCTGCATAATACTAAATAAAATTAATAGAAAATCTAAGTGATAATATATCCTTGAATAAAGTAAATATTTTGATAGTAATTCGAAGAAGTACGCTTTAAAATTAATTAATATAATTGATGAAATTTTAATAGTTAAAAAATATCAAAAATTTTTATCAGATTTTGCTTTGATAAATTTTACACTTGTGAGAGAGGAAGCATTAATCATTGTTGAATAATTTTTGGTTTTCCCTTGGCATTTAAAAGGACAAAAAGGAAAACCCATTTCCTAAAACAAAATTTATATTCTTTTTATTTGTTTTAATAATTTTTAAAAAATGCATTATCCATTATCGAAACTAAACGGAAGTTTAAACTAAATGAACTTGAGGGATAAATATTTAATCGCTGAAATGAAGAGGAATGCAATCAGGTATAAATCCTCTATTAAATCAAACTCCTTTATTATAAAACGTTTCGGGCAATTTTATTATGCCGTCTTCAGTTGTATAAGAGTTTTTTAAAGAATAGAGTTGTTATTACGTTAGCCAGCCAGTCATTTACAATAGTCTATGTATTAAACAATCCAAATATATTTGCATTGTTTTATACATAGGCTATATTATTATCAAGAGAGGATACAAGGGTAAGGTAATTACCCCCCCCCTCCCGGAGATAAGAGAAAAATATTTTTTTGTCAATTAAAGTTTATTTTTACTTTCTCTTACCTATGTATATATGTAATATATATATAGAGAGAAAGTACCTATTGGATTCATGTCAAAAATTCGATATCGAGATTTTGATCGATCTTCACGTTTTGAGGTCCCCTGAATCCAAAAAAAAGTGGTTTTCGCGACATGGTCTGTTTGTGGGTGGGTGGGTGTGTGGGTGGGTGGGTGTGTGTTCAATTTCAAGCATGAAGGAATTGAGCTACGTGGTTGAAATTTTATATTTAAGTTAAACACCCCGCGGGACCGGAAAAATAAGCTTTTAATCAAAATCGGCCAAAGTACTAGTACTTTACTGATGTACTTTTTCAGTTTTTTTCGATTTTCTCAAAATTCGCTCCAACAATTTTGTTTAAAATTCAAAAATCAATTATTTTTTAGATGCTCTTTAAAATGTATATTCAATAGAAATTTCTCCTATGGTTGCCATGGTAACAAAATATAAATATTTTCCCAAACTTATAAATTTTACATCTGAATTCATATGTTCCGTACTGTCGGGAACTAAATATATCTTGACACAAAAAATCTGGTGTGACAAGCACAGAACACAACTGTGACAAGCACAGAACACAACTTTCGATTACCAAAGGTAAGAGAAAGTTGTGTGCTGTGTGCCAGTCACACCAGATTTTTAATATAAAATTTTAAAAATTAATACTTAAAAATTTGATTTGTATATATATATATTCTGGTAGCCCTCGGGCCTTGGTGTAGTGGTTAGCGTGCTGGCTTTTTAATACCAAGGGTTGCGAGGTTCGCATCCCGTCTCATGCGACAATTTATTTCAAATGGATTGGCTACCAATCCAATAGAAATAAATAGAGACGGGGTCTAAATGGCCTTCGCTGCCGAAAAAGACCTTAAATTAAATTAAAAAAAAAAAAAATTCTGGTAAACAAGTACAGAATGATGCTTGGACCCCCAACAGATATATTTACAAATAACGGTTATCGTATAAGTAGTCTTATATGGCCTAAGTTGCCGATAAGACTGTGTGTATGTGAGTGTGAATGGGTGTGTGTTTAAAAAAAAAAAGTTCAGAATGCACCTTTAAATTACCGAAAGAAAGAAAAAATTGTGTGCTGTGCGATCAGTCACACCAAATTGCCCCCCCCCCCCCGAGAAACTCCTCTGGATCCGCGCTTGATTATTATACATATTATATAGCCTATGTATTAAACAATGCATTTTTTATACATAGGCTATATTTGCAAATATATTTGCATTTTTTTAATACATAGTATTAAAGTATGATTGGCTTATGGATAGTCGTATTAACAACTCTATTCTTTTTTATACAACTGAAGATGGCACAATAAAATTGGCCGAAACGTTTTGTAATAAAGGAGTTTGATTTAATAGAAGCTTTCTACCTGGCTACATTCCTCTTCATTTCAGCGATTGATTTCTACACAACCATTTTCTTCATTAAAGGATAAATATTTGTTTTTATTTTTTTGTTTCTTAAAATCAAATTGTTTTTTATTAAAATGTAAACGTGACGTAACGTTGCATAACATGGTGAATAATGTAAAGAAAGTTATAAAAAATGAATTAAAAGTCAAAAAGAGTTTTAAATTTTCCTTATATCTTAATCAAATGTCTTGTTCCCTTGAATCGGGGTCGGCATAGAAAAGATAGAGTATGCCGGACTTGTTGCTTGATCAGATGAGAGGAGAGGAACAGGTAGATAGAAGGTGGGAGAAGTATTTAAACCTTTGAATACCAAATGGTATAAATAAATGTGCCTGGATCACGTAAATTATATGGCAAAAAATACTATTTAAAAAAAGAATTTCAATAAATTATCTGAAGACAAATTTACTTTACTTTTTATCGTAAAAAATTATTCACTTAGATTGGGGCTTTCTCAGAGAGTGAAGTATGGGCAGAGGCAGCTAAATGATCAGCTTGTCGATTATTCAATTAAATTTCGTTTTGACGTGACAACGTCTTACAAATCATGTGTCTATAGAGGCAGGTTAGAGGGGCATGCACGAAAAAGTTTATCGGCTTTAATAACTCTTCTGTCTTAAGAGATATAATTATGTGAAATATACGGTTAGAAAGAATGAGTTTTCAGCTAAAGATTTCACCATTTATTTTTTTCCTACCATTTTATTTTACCGTGCTGCGGTAAATTCTAATTTGAAAGTTTAAACCCCTGTAGATTCCGAACGGCTAATCAGATCAGACTAAATAGGATGTCATTTGGTGCAGAAAGAAAACCTCTAATAGAATAAATAAAAAAATCCCGAGTAATTAACTCCAAAATTAGTTTTTTTCTCGAAAAACCTCATTTTTTAGGCAAAAAAATATCGAAAAATAGCCCTATTTATGTAACGCCTAGCTACTTGACCGTAAAAGCTACATTAAATCTAAATATAGTTTTAGAAAGAGTGGTCCAATGCCCAGAGGTAATTTTTTCATTTTTTTGATATGACGTCATTTTACCGCATGAGAGCATTCGGCGGGATTTCGTTTTTCGAAATTTTAAACCCCTGTAGATTCCGAACGGCTAATCAGATCTGACTAAATGAGATGTCATTTGGTGCAGAGAGAAAACCTCTAATAGAATAAATAAAAAAATCCCGAGTAATTAACTCCAAAATTAGTTTTTTTCTCGGAAAACCTCATTTTTTAGGCAAAAAAATATCGAAAAAAGCCCTATTTATGTAACGCCTAGCTACTTGACCGTAAAAGCTACATTAAATCTAAATATAGTTTTAGAAAGAGTGGTCCAATGCCCAGAGGTAATTTTTTCATTTTTTTGATATGACGTCATTTTACCGCATGAGAGCACTCGGCGGGATTTCGTTTTTCGAAATTTTAAACCCCTGTAGATTCCGAACGGCTAATCAGATCTGACTAAATGAGATGTCATTTGGTGCAGAAAGAAAACCTCTAATAGAATAAATAAAAAAAATCCCCAGTAATTAACGGTAAAATTAGTTTTTTTCTCGAAATCCTCATTTTTTAAGCATAAGTCGCCTTTAATGGATAAAAAAAAGCCACCTCTGTCATATATTGTTTCAATGAAAATGTTTGAACATGTTTATTTATGAAAACAAACTACTAGTAAAAAAAAAAAACAATACTTTCTCTCTTTATATTTCAATATAGGTAAGAGAAAAAATTTTTTTTTGAAGTCAAGCAAAAGACGTTGTCACGTTAAAAAGCCACCGGCTGTGTAGAAGACACAGCCAACACCTAATTTTTTTTTTTGACTTCCTTTGCCCACCCCTTTAGTTGATCTTCATAGCCATTTAGTTTAACTTTGAATTTAAAACTAAGGGCGATATTACTATACATCTTGCAGGACTGTAAACAGAAAGTTTTTTCGGGTGTTGGTGTGTGAGGAGGGGGAAGTTTCGATTAAAATAGAAATTTATCAAAGTTGATTAAATATTTTGAAAAATTTTGCAAACAAAAAGCACCTAATTTTGTTAACTATTATTTGAACAAAATGTTTATAAAAATAATTTTTTTAATTCAATCAATCATTAATACAACCAGTTGTAAACAAACTTGGCTTTCCTGCTGTTTTGTTTAGAAAAAAATAAGATAATGAATTTAATTAAACCTTGATATATAATTTTGCATAAAGATTTATGATTTTTAAAATTTATGATTTGGCTATTTTCCACGTGCTACGTTTATTTCTATACGTAATTACGTTGATTGAGCGACCTTGTAAGCACCGTGGGGAAAAGATAAGATCGGCTAGTCGTAACCTGATGAAAAAGTAAATATGACATTGGGAGAACAGAGAATAAATGATAATCTTAGGGGGAGTGAAGGGGAAGAGTAAGGGCCGCCGACCCCGCACCGAGGGATTAAGGCGTAGAAAAAAGTACGGAGATCGAAGTCACGTGCTTGGTATAAATACAATAGAATTTTTTGAAAGATCTAAAACAAGAGGTGATTTTTACAAATATAAATATATTTAAATAAATTAATGATATTAAATACTAATTCTAATATAATAGTTAATTTTTTCAATTAATATGCTTGTTTAATAGATATCGACTGGAGCCTTACAAGATCTCTTTCGATGAATTCGCATTATATTCAAATGGATCACTAGATGTACCAGAACAATTTTATGGGTTCAAAGAGATTGATGAATATTGCCTAGAATCTTTTAATATTGAAGGCGAAGAGATCGTACTTCCCTTACTATGTTTTTCTGGAATGGAAGATGATGAAGGATATTTATTACGCGTGCAATATTATATTTATCCAATAGGTAAGAATTCATTTTATTTACTAACTTTATAATGAAATTAGTTATTTTTTATTATAAAGAGATCAGAAAAATAATCAACTTTATCTTCTAAAAGTTGAGAAAAAATCGAAATTCAGAACAAAGAGAAAGAATAAACTTACTAAAAGTAAATTTGCTCTTTTTCGAGAATATAGCAACGGTTCCCAGCCATTTTTTATATGCGGCCCACTTTTTCCGTAAAAAAACGCCGAGTCCCTGTGTATAGTAGGGTAAACTGCGTGTATGTGTAAGTAAAATGGGTTGGTACAAAATTATTTTAAAAAAAATGATATTATTGCATTACTTGGTATTAAGATCAAAAAGCAATCTTAAAAACTATGGGTCAGGTTTGGAAAAAGTCAATGCAAAATAGCATTGACCCTAAAGAGCGTCAATATTTTGATGAAAACTGGATAGTTTTAGCCTTAAATCGCACTGAACCTTCAGTTTATCTCTGTATTTAAAATATTTTTCAAGAAAGTTGAAAAAGCTCGTTTATTTTATTAATATAAGCAGAGAGCGGAAAAAAAGTCTCTTATTTTCGGAAAAAGTCGCTGTCAAGTTTAAGAATTAATAATATGAAAAAGCAGGGGCGTATATAGAAATTTTTTTCGGGGGGGGCCCGAACTCAAAAATTTTTCTGCGGAAAATTTTTTTTTTTCAAGAAACTATATTTTTTTTCACACGAAATTTTTTGCGGAACATTTTTTCTATTGCGGAACCAAAGTTGTCCATCCTGCGGAAAAATTTGTTGCGCTGATGTCTGTATATCCCTATATATGTATATGTGTTTGGGAAATTTCGGGGGGGGCCCGGGCCCCCTCGGCCCCCCCCCCATAAATACGCCCCTGTGAAAAAGTAAAAGTACAGCACTGTACAATTTCTTTTGATAACTCGGACACCTTGTATATAATTTTAATAATTTAAATAATTTTCGAGACCTATTCATTTGAATAAGATATTGATATTCATGAATACCTCAATTCGGATTTGACTAAACACTAAACTACTCACATATTTGTTAAATATAATTTTATATAATCTAATAAATGAAAAATACGATTGACAAATAAATATGAAATGAAAAAGAAATATGCTGAGGAACTTTGACAGATGAAACAATTTAATCTATTCCTATTTGTTCTATTAATTATGTATTATTTGAGGTAATTTTAAGCAATAAAAGATTCTAAATAATAAATTTCTAGTTTTATTGTAATTTGAAATTAATTTAGTCCCTTGTGGACGAAAACAAAGGGAAGTTTTAGGAAAATCTTGAAAATTCTCAAAGTTCAAAGCCGATGGAAAAAATATGACCTCTATGGATCAGGACCACCAAACATATTAAGATAAAAGAAAGTAAAAATTAATTGAAATTTTTTTAAATATCCACTGTGGAGCGTATTTTAAATTATAAAATTTTAATATGAGAAGCCATTGCAAAATAAATTATTTTAATGTGGAAAGCAACCGCTCGTGTATTTTTCTCCGAAAACCCTATAGATTCTATACAGTATTAATTGATTTGGAAACAAATCAATTGAAATAAATAGGGACAGGGTCTAAATGGTCTCGATGCCGAAAAAGACCATAAATAAATTTAAAAAAAGAAAAAAACTCAATGGCCTCAAAATGCAAAATTAAAAAAAAGCATATTATATTAAAAAATTTAAAAAAAGTCGCTTTTTTTCAAAAAAAAAGTCTCTGACAGCCAAAAAGGCGCCAAAAAAGTCGCAAAAGTCGTTTTTGAAAATCTCAAAAAACGTTTCTGGAAAAGTCTCAAAATTGATAAAAGTCGAAAGACTTTTTTTTGGCTCTTTAATTATAAGTAATAATTTTTATCTTTCATTAGACGTCCGCGGCCCAGTTCCAATCAGCCCTCAGCCCACGGGTTGGGGACCGCTGGTGTAGAGAAATTAGTTTTAGTTTGTTTTATTATTCAAAATTTTCTTCTTATTTGAAAAGAGATTCAAGTTTGCTGTTCATGAATTCTTCTAAAAACTAAATAACAAATAAGACATTAAATTAATCATTTGAAATCATAAAAACAATATTTATAAAAATATCAGCATTAATAAATTTGGTATTCAAAGCAGAAGAAAGTGTGTCACCCATCCTAAAGAAATTACCTAAAAACAAAATCAGCAATTCAAAAGATGGTAGAATGTTAAAAAAAAAAAAAAAACCTTTGGGAATATAAACATTTAATTAACAATATTAATTTTTAAGTGTAAAAAAATTACACTTTATTTTTCAGGAATGCTTACTTCTACGGTTTTCCTAATACTTACATCAGCTGCCTATTTGTGCGTTCCTGCGTTAAGAAATACTCATGGAGGAGCTCTAGCTCTGCATGCTGCGTCACTCGCTGTTGCATATCTTTCATTAGCAATAGCTCAACTTGGAGGAACAGATCTCCTTGGGGGTCATTTTTGTGTGCCCATTGGTAGGTATTTTGAATTGTAAAATATTCCATCCAAGATAAGGGTGAATTAGGGAGGTCCCTGGGCTATCTGAAACATTTGTTAAAAAAGAAAAGACAAAATTTTGTAGGGGCCTATATGTAATTTCTTAATTTTTAACTAATCATATGGTTATTTAAAAAAATAATTTTTTAAGTTAGGGGAAGAAAATAATTATTTTTGAACAAATTTGCTTACAAAAAAGGCCTAATACTTTTAGAAATCTCTTAAATCTATTGTATTATCGAACCCTTCTATATCAAATTTATACGAATTAATTTTTTTGCCCAGAGAAAAATTATACATTTTTTAAAGATGATTTTTTTGTTTCAGCTTTTATTATTCAATATTCATTTGTGACATCTTTTTTTTGGTTAAATGTGATCTGTTATGACCTCTGGAATAGAATGAGGTAAGTGTTACTAAAATGATAGCATTCAACAAAAAAATGATAAATAAATGATTAATCATTTAAATCAATAAAATACTTTTTTCGATATATGTCAATGATCTTGATATGGTTTTTTTTCCAAATTTATATTTTCAAGATATGAATAGGATGGCAGCCAGGAAAGAAATCAGACAAAAATTCAATCAATTTTTATCTAATTTTATTACGATTGCCGACACAATTCAGACACAAATCGCGCCCTTCCTCAGGACCTATGATCAATGAGACAAACATGTATCATTGATTCTGAGGAAGGGCGCGAATTGCGTCCGAAACGTCGGCAATCGTAATAAAATTAGATAAAAATTGATTGAAATTTTGTCTGATTTCTTTTCTGGCTGCCATCCTACTCATATCTTCTAATAGTTAAGCCATCAACCAGGGCCGGAACTAGGAGATTTTTTAGGGGGGGGGGCAAAATTTAATTTGCCCCCTCCTTCAAACTTTCCCTGATCTCAAAAATTTTTCTGCGAAAAATTTTTTTTTTTCCGCGGAACCAAAAATTTTTTCTCTCCGAAAAAATATTTTACCTTTTTTTTAAAGACACAAATTAATTGCCGCCCCCTGATATCTGCCGCCCGGGGCACTGCCCCCCCCCCCCCTAGATCCGGCCCTGCCATCAACTCAATATTTTATATTTTCATTTTTGATGAAATATTAAATCATTGATTCAAAAGGATTGTAAAATTCAGGGGCGATGAGAAATTATTTTTTTCTAAAAAAAAATATAAGAAAATGAATACAAAAATATTATGTTAACTGATTTCAATCTGGAGAACCAAATTTTTCTGGAATTATGACCCAAATTTACAGAATTTTATCAAATAGAAATGAAGAAAATGAGATTAGTCCCTTAATTAGGCATACAAACATGGGCGTAGCCAGACTTCTTGTTAGGGGGGCCAACACCTCGTTAGGGCAAAAGAGGGGGTTTGCAATTAATATATACATAGAGTATTAATTATTTATTTAAATTAAAAAAAAATTAAATTAATGTTGTGAATTGGGGTGTTAAAAAAAATTTCCAATGGGAAATATATATATATATATATATTTTTTTTTAATTTTTAGGACCAGCCAGGGGGGCAACGGCCCCCCCTGCCTCCCCCTGGCACGCCCATGCATACAAATATTATGGTTTAAAGAACAATTTGGCTTTTTACCAAAAAAAGGATGTCAGTGTTTGTTATAGAACTTAAATGAGGAGGAAGAATAAATAAAATAAAATTTCTTTTTTAGGAAGTGAAAAACAAATGTAACTATAATTATAAGAGAAGAATAAAAATAATTTTTTTTACCTGTTAAATTAGAGTTACACATATGATATAAAATCTTTAAAAAATTAAATAAATGAAACTATTATTTTCTTCATTGTCCAGTCTAATAATAGTCAAATGAATTTTTGTTGAAATAGAGAGGGGGGGGAACAGTTTTGTGAACAATAGTTGAAAGGTGAAATTTGTACTTAATTAAAAAAAAAAAAAACTATTAGCCTAAATTTAGAAATATTTAAACCCCATTAAATTATATTTATATAAGTTTATAAAGAAATTTTTTCTTTTTGTAGTCTTTTTCCACAACTGAGGCAATTTAGACATTTATTTAAATTAATTAATAGAGAATATGATTTAAATAAATTTGTTTAATTTATGTCGAAAAACCTAGCCTCCAACTTTTAGAACAAGAAGCGAGACTTCCACCTTTTTGCCCAGGGTTAGAAATTACCTCAACTCTTAACTTTCAAAATAAATCAGACCCTGTCTTCGTGCATTTATCAGTGATTTTATTTTAGGACTAGTAAGTTTTCCTTTTTCTTTCAAAAATCATTTTTTTTTTTTAACTAAATAAATCCAATCTCCGAACACATGACATTTGATAATTTTCTAAACTTTGGTAAAAATAATTCTCTCTTTTTTCAGAAATATTTCTTTGGAAGGAGAAACAAAGGAAAATGGTTTGAAAATAAAGAGTAAGGAAAATGGTGTAAAAGTAAAGGGAAGAGAAAATGGATTAAAAGTACAAATAAATAATAAAAAGCCAAGAAAACGTCTCTTACTCTACTACTGTCTCTATGCATTCCTTTTACCTTTGTGTCTTACTCTGGTGACTCTCTACCTCGATTTAGGAGCTACAGTACCAAAATTTACAAAACCTAATTTTGGAGAGAAATCGTGCTGGTTTGGAAGTAAGGAATCATCATTTTACAATAGATAAATAATTATTATTTTAGAAGATAATTTTTAATTTAATGCCTGGTTAATAAGTATCAAAATTAATAAATATGTTTTCGTTTACTGTGAGGCGCGGACTTGTCTAAGGGGAGGCGCGAATATTGGCCACCAAGACCAAATGATTGCTAGTTTTATAATAAAAATAACAAATAGGAATAAATTTATATTTTGTAGCATTAAAAATTTTTGTTTTTGCATTATTTTATAAAGTTGGGAGGGGAGGAGGCGTCATACTATTAAATATTTTTAAGGGAGGCGTTGTAACATAAAGTTTGGAAACCACTGGTTTAAATTATATGACCTCAGATCAGCATTTCTTGTAAAAATTTCAATAATATTAATTAATTAATTAATCAAAAGCTACTCTTATAATTAGTAGGCTAATTATATGTATTACTCTACTATTGAATCTAAAATAAAATAAATTTTTTCCAGCTGATACAGCAGCGCTTCCATATTTCTACGGGCCAATTTTTTTCCTCATCTCTATAAATATTGTCTTTGTGGGCTTATCAATTAAGAAACTTATTCTTGTCTGCAAAAAGAAACAACTTCCAACTCCTTATCCTAACAATTTGTAAGTATTAAATTTTTTATAATTTACATTTATATTTATTAACTCAAAAGGCCAAAAACTTTTTACATACATATTAAAATACCAGAAGCACGGGCACCTTTGCGGGTGTTTGCACTTTAAGGTGAAAAAAATTAAAATTGCAAATAGCTGAAAAAATCAATCGACATTTCGCCTGCTGAGAATCATATTTGCGAAAATTCGAAAATTCAATTTTTGAGTTAAGCCTATCAAAAGTTGTTAAAGCATCACTTTTGAGTGTCAAAGTGGCGAAAATATATTTCCATTTTTTGCTATTCATTTGTTGCCAGGCTATTGAAATGTATATGTTTATCGAACTTTCAAACGTCTTTTCTCGAATTGTTGAATTTCGGACTTTCGCCACTGTCATTCTCAGCAGGCGATCTGATAGTTATTAACTAGGTAGAGCTTTGTTTGAAAAAGATGGAATTTTTTCAATCAACACTCATATAGACTGTTCCTTAGCCAATTAATACTGTATATCGTTTAAGATAGCAAATTTGCGAGAAAAGTTTGTGGGCGAAATTGCGCCTCCTGGAATTTGAACCAGGACCTCCACGCTTGGGCGGCGGGCGGACTTCCTTTATGCTAGGCCGCCGGTCCAATGATGGAGGAGATCCTAGTTCGAGCCCAGGGGACGCAATCATAAACACAACAAACTCATCTCGTAAATTTGCTATCTTATACGATAGTCATGCAGTATGATTTAACAAACGGTCGGGTGTTTTGCAAAAATTACATTATTAACTCTCGCAGTTTCAAAAGAGATAAAAGTTATTATTATAGTTAAAGTATTAAATAGTTAATTCTCTTTATTTTTTCCCTCACAGGATATGTCTTATAGTAGTACTTGTCCTTGAAATGGGCCTCTCATGGATAATGGAGATTGTCTCTTGGTGGATGGAGAGCAATGGCGTACTTTGGATTTGTATGGATTTACTAAACGTTCTGCTTGGAATTTTTATTTTCATTTTATTCGTTCTTGAAAAGAGAGTAATTGGAATCCTAAGAAATGAATGGAAAAGAGTCATAAGTGCGCCAAATAGTCCACGCACTCCAAATGATGTTGAAAAAGGACCTACGTCTATACCTTTGCTACCTCGTCTACCTTAAAATTGTTTACTATTTGTTATCATTTATAATACAAAAGTCACCGGCCATGGGCCTGGTTGAAAACTAAAGATAAACAAAGACAAAAGAGAATTTCGAATAAGTAACTGCGTTGCAGGGAGGTTGGCAGTAGGGTTTGGAAAAAACCGGAAAATTTTGAAAACCGGTTTTTCGGTTTTTTACAAAGCGGAAAACCGGTTTTTTTTTAACATCTGAATCTATCTAGAACACAGTCTTTGCGGCAACTCAGGCCATTTAAGACTTTATACGATAACCTTTATTATGAAAATATACGTATATATTGGGGTCCAGGCATTCTTATTTAAGCCATTTGGTATCCAAATGGCTTAAATAAAATCATCAGACTGCCTGGGAACCTCGAACCCAAGAAAATTATTATTATTACTATTCCAATCCAGAGCCTGTTTCATGTACCCGAAAAAAGATGTAAGGGGGTGCCGCCGGGAAAACCACGGATCCACCGATTTGCGCTCAGTGTGCCACTCCCGGCGGCACCCCCTTACATCTTTTTTCGGGTACATGTAGTAATATCTAATTATATAAATTTCCGTTTCGTGGCTTACCTATGCGATATATATAATATCTTAAATATTATATATAATTTCTTATTTATAATGAATATTTTTGTAATAATTTTAATAATATAGTGATTTATTAATTTCTCAAAAAGTAGAGGGAAGTAGGCTACATGCCGACGCTGAGGGAGTCTCTTCTCAAACTAGGACATCCTCCCTAGCATAGAAGAGGTTGGTAAAAAAAAATTAAACAGGAAATTTGTCAAACGATTAGTTAATTAGCTATTGTTAACGCAGGAGGAGGAGTTAGAGATAGGAAATTATACGGGGTGGTGGTAAATAGCTATGCCATAGCCCAACTGAATGGGTTCGAGGTGTCTACGTGCACGAAACACCTCGAATAAATAAATTTTTTTTTTGTTCAAATGTTGATGTAAAAAATCATAAGACTGCTGAATATATTTTATTCTAGTGAGCCAGGGTAGTTCGTTCTTTTTAAATTATTTACTTATATTAATTAATATATTCTAAAGTACAAATTCTAATAGCATTTCTTAGTGGAAAATATAATTATTTATGGAAGAATGAGGCTAAATCTTTACAAATAGAAATATGATTTTCTTAAGGTGAGCGTCTCGGGGTGCTAATTTCGGGAGTTTCCAGCGGCCACAATTTTGAAGCTATCGACCTCAAATTTTTTTTTAAATTAAAAATATTTAAAATATCTACAACTTATAGAAGCCCTTTTTTTGATTTTTGAAAAAATAAAATTTTTTTTTAGATTTATCGCATTAAATAAAGATATTTTTAAAAAATTCGCTCTATATAGATAGATAATTAAATTAGTATTCATTGTGATAAAAAATAATTAATTTTTTACCGTTAATTAATTAGCTGGAATCTTTAAAATGAAATGGAATAAATCCCTTGTATTCCTATGGGAAAAACTAACGCCATCTCTTGCCGCCTGGAGTAACTCGGTAGTGAATGGTCTTTCCGGAACGGCTTTTCGAGACGCGCACCTTAATGGTATGGATTCATAAGTTGATAATTTCTCAAATCTTATTGTATATAATTTAATTATTATTTATTATAAAATATTTTATATATTATATTGATAATTTATTTAAATTTTGTAAATACAAAAAATGATCTAGTCAAATAATTGTATATCATAATTTTTTTATAAAATAAAAACTTTAATACTATATTATATTTATTATTGTATATAAAATCACATTGTCAAATAAATAAACTGATCTAAGAAAAATAAGGTAACCACTTATTTGAAACAAACTATTATTCTTACTTAAATATACTGTACTTGCTCTTCATTTGAAAAAAAAGCCCATAAAGCATTATATTGGCTAGTTACAACTCTGGGTTATTTCCTTAACTGTGCTTGAAGTTGACTAATTCTGTTTTTATTTGCTTCCAATCTTTCTTTTGCTTTTAAAATCGAATCCGTCTGAAAAATTAAATATTTTTTTAAGTGATGCCTTATTCTTTAAATGATATTTAAATACATAATATGTATCTATATTATAGTTAATTCAAAAATATTAACAATCAGTTCCAAACCCTTTAAAACCATTTATTATTATTGATAAATAGGAGAAATAATCCAGCGCCTTTTTATCCACCATATTTTTTTATTGATAAAGAGGCGCTGGTTTATTTCTCCTATTTATCAATCACAACATCCAACCCAATCAATCAATTTATTCAAATATATTGGTCTAGCCATTTAGTATCCAAATGGCTTAAATAAAAAAAATCGGACTACTTGGGATTCGAACCCGCGATCCTTGGTATACAAGGCTAGCACGCTAACCCATAGACCAAGCCAAGGCAAATTGTAGCTACTTGTAAAAAAATTAAAAATAATTTACAGTTTTTTTTGAATAATTACTAATTTATACACACCTTTGGGAAATTTACTTTTGGTTTTGCAGCTAAGACAGGATTATTATTATTATTTGTAACCAAAACATTTTTCTCTTCTTTTCTTCTTAAAGGAGGCGAAGCAAACAAATGTTGAAATAAGCCTTTCTTTTTTGGAGTAGTTTCAATTTCCTTGGATGTTGATGGTATTTCTAGTTGATAATTTTGTTTTTTAACATTTATCGGAGCAGCTTTTGCTACTTGAATTGTTTTAATAGGAGGTGGACCTATTGGTTTATTTTTCTCAACTATTTTATTCTTTTGATCATAATTAGCAAGAAATTTGAATCTCTGATCATCTTTAAGAGGATTAAATGGAGAAGTTTTTTTTTCGGCGAATTGTGCCTTTTCATTTAGTCCTATATTTGGTGTTTTGATTAGCTTTTGTTCTTTAGAAAATTTTGGGTGTTTTAGATTGGGAGATATTTTAGGAACTATTTGATTCACCATATTTTGTTCATCTTTCTTAGTCACTTTATCTGGATATATGACTGATTCTACATCTTTTTTCATTTTTTCATCCTTAAAGAAAATAAATAAATTAAAAAAATTATAACTATATTTATTTCAGTAGCGTCCTACGGTCGTTGCCCAAAATGTGTTGTGTAGAAGAAGCGAAGGCAGTGGCTCTTTCAATAGTAACAGGGGGTAATAATGATTCAATGTATATATTATATTTTTACAATTTATTGTTACATACCTGAAGCCAATTATGTTTTAAAATCTGGAATGCTGTAAAGCGTCTTTTTGGATCAACAATTAACATATTTTTAATTAAGTCTTTCGTTTGATAATATTTTGTCCAATAAGGTGGAAAATTAAAAGTGAAATTTATATTGAAAGCTGGAAACTCGCTAAAAAAACTAATAAAAAAAAAAAATAGTAAAATCTCCAAATATTGGTATAATATTGGGTATAAAAAATTTACCAAAAATAAAGAATGATTCCCAAACTCCATATATCTACAGCTATTGTGTATGTGGTCAGTTTTGTTTTGCTCATCATCTTGACTTCTGGAGCCATATAATTAAGAGTTCCCACATGAGTTTTTAAATATGTGTAAGTTTTATCTTCTTTACTTAATCCAAAATCTGTTATCTTCAACAAAGTTTCATCTTTATTTGTTTCTAAAAGGATATTTTCGGGCTGAAAATAATTTTTAATAAAAATAAAAATTGATTATGCCAATAATTAATATCATCAAAAAACCAAGCTTGCAGGAGATGGAGGCTAAATTATCAATTATTAAGGTTTTTCTTGGGAAGGCGATTATCCGAGAGGATAAAGCAGTTAAGCTTATAATTCTGAGTTAAGGGCAACTCGAGTTCAAATCCACCTCATCGCAACGTGTCTGGTCTTACACTAATGATTGCATTGAGATAGATAGGCTAATATAACTTGAGAAAAATTTGCCCTCCTTTAAAGAATCTTAAAATCATAAATTGCCTCCTATGTACCAAGCTCTGTATATAGGGAACAAAGTAAAAATTGATGCTACCGCTATGAAAAGCAGTCCCATTGCCATAAAAAATAATAAATTACCTTGAGATCACGGTGAGCTATTTTTCGATCATGCAAGTATTTTAAGCCTAAAACTATTTGGTAGAAATAAAAACGAGCTAAGGATTCTGATAATCGTCCATTATGTTTTTTTATTCGTTGATATAAATCTCCACCAGTCATTAATTCCAAGATAAAATATATATTACTTTCAGTGGCATGGGAATTATATAGCTTGATAATAGTTGGCTGAAAACAATTTTTACAAAGATTTCGGAAATAATTTATAAATTAAATAAATAAATAAAATTTATATAAATATATATATATATATAAGAATTAACAACCACATGACTAGTTTTAGGCCTACATACAATATATATATATATATATATATATATATATATATATATATTAGGATGATTCTTATTTATAGAAGTCAATTTTTTTTTTTTTTTTTTAGAAATTTAATAGTAGGTACCCGTAGATATTTTCAGGCACGACACCAAGCCCGAGGACTAATCCATTCTAGATGGCTACGATATGACTTGGGTTGGGTATTTTTTTGAAAATAAAAAAATTGTATTCTTTTTTTCGGAGATTGCATAAAAATCAGTCGTTCTTTGAAGATAGTCATATACTGTATATATATATATATATATATTATAGTATATAATAGGATAGTCATTTTGTATTTAATTTTCATTTTATTTACATAATTTAAATCTTGAAGCATTTTAGCCTCTTTTTCTTCATTGTAGCCTATTTTCTCTACTTGTTTTAAAGCAAAACGTTTTAAATTTTCCTAGAAGAAAAATAATAGATGTGTATATAATCATTAATTCTTTGGATTACTTTTATTTAGTACCTTTTCATGTATTAGGTACACTTTTCCAAATCCACCGGATCCTAAAAATGATGATATATAATATGTATTTTTAATTTCCTTCGGAAACAAATCGCTTGTTCGATCAGATGTATCATAATAAACGAATACTATGAAAAAATTATTAATTTATCGTTTATAGATTTAATTAAGCGAATTTAAAAATACTTACATACACTTGTTTGAAGTCCTAAAGCAATTAAAGATCCATGTTTTAATTGTTTTGGATTATTTTTAGATAAAAGAGACTTATTTATCCATGAATGACTTCCACTTAAATCTTCAATAAATACTTTCCCGTTTTCCTTAAAAATCTTAATATGTTGTTCGTCAATTAATTTCCAAGCTACAATATTTGTTTCAAACATTGATTCAGTCAATTTTATATCACATTTTTTTCCTTTGCCAATTACATATGTTGTTCGGAGATCTAAAATAAACCATTATATACTAGTCTCAAAATTATATAGCTTTGTGTTTAAATAACTAGCCTATAATAAAATCTCTAGTATAAAGCAAAACAAAGCATTGATTTGTAGTTTATAAAAGATGTTTCCTGATTTCCTTAACAGTTTACTTTGATCAAGGAAAAAAACTTTAAAACTTTTTCCATGTTTGTAAATGCATATATTTATGTGAAGGAGCAAACTAATATATATAAATGAATATAAATTCAATAAATTATTTTGAGGAAGTATTTCAATTTTTTGAAATAAGGGGATCGGGCTCCAGGTAGTTCAATGAATTTATTTAAATCATTAGGAAGGGAATAAAAAAGGTATAGATCGTCCAATATATCATTAATTAATATAAGTATCTTTGAGACTGTATGGACGAAAGGACTAAAAAAAAAAGTATTTCATTTTTTAATCTTCTGAATATTTCAAAATACATGCAGCAGCTATAAGTTTTGATAAAAGAAAAAATTTTATTTCAAGATTTTGATTCAAGAAAGGCTTTATGGGTGAATAAGAATTATCTCTTGTTTTAATTGTTAATTAAAATATACAAAAGATAATGAAAACGTTATCTTTTGATTATAATTTCCAAATTTTAAAACATTTATCTTATTTAGGTATAAATTATTATGAATATACAAATGAATTAATAAACGTTACCTTTTTTAGGAAAATTATCAATATAAGGAAGAAGAAATCCATAGGTTGAAAACATAATGTAAATTTTATTAATTACAAATAAATAACATAAATATTTTAAAAATTAAGATATTCATAAGGTTGAAAAAAAAATTAATTATAATAATTTCTAAATGACTCACTGATATATCGAATACATACACATGTGTATTTACACAAGAAGCAGATAAGATATAAGTATAATCAGTTCAAAGGAAATAATTCAAAAATCTCTAAATTATAAATCATGCATATCTTAAATTTTTTCCTTATTTATTATTTTTATTTTTCAGCAGTTCTCTATCTTTCAATACAGAAAAAAAAATATTTGAAAAGAGAAAAAAAAAATGTAATGGATTTCAAGCAAAATAAAATTCTACTCCAAATTCCCAACCCACTCCTTTTTCTGTTAGCCTGTCCCAAATAAAAAGTCCCGATTTTAGGTCGATATTTAATAATTTTCTAACTTTCAATTTTAAAATAATTATTAGAATAAAAATCCTTAAAATTAAAAAAATTTTCAAATAAATTCACTAAGGCAGAAAAATCTAAGAATAATGACAAGGATAAGAGGGAACATTTTTAAGAAAATAATTAATACAGTGAAATCCCGAAAATTCGTAGCCTGATTATTGGTATTTTTCGATAACTTGCCAGTCCCGAGAAAAAATCCCAATAACTGGTACAAAAACAATACATTTCAGTCCCCTCAGCAATTCGTATTATTTTTATGCTCAATGTCACTTATAATTCGTATTTCTGAGACGAGTTTTTCTCGTTCATTCGTAATCTTTTCACTGAAAGGAAACGAGAGGAGTGAGGAAAATTGAGCTTCTCTTACATTTTTTCTTTCTTTTCTACAATTTAGTCTTCGCATTAATATTTTAATTTTTTTTTTAATTTTGTACTTCCGATAATTCGTATCAAACCGTTGGTCTCGTGGAGATACGAATTATCGGAATTCTTCTGTATTATATTCCTAATTTTCATATTTCATTATGTTTCAACTAGAGTTTAAATAACTTTCTATTGTCAAATATTTCGGTCACAAACTTTATGGCAATCTTTTCAAAGTGGGTGTACTGTTTAAAAATAAAAACAATGGGAACATCGGAGACTTTTAATATCACTCGGTAAATATTATTAAATATGAGATCATTTATTTTATTATAGAAAAAAAATTAAGAACAAAAAATCACAAAAAAATATATAAACAAAAAAAGGTGTATCAATTACCTTTAATGAATAAATCGCATCCAAACATGAGAATTTTTAAACTGATTGATATACTTTAAATGAATAAGAGCGGTAGAAAAACATTTAGAATATTGTGAATCTATTAAATGTGAATATGTCGGTTTAGTCATATGATGTAACCATTCTAATATCTGAAACAAATAAAAAAAATATTCATTAAATTTATTCATACCTAGTGAAATCATTTTAAATAAATTTACGGTATATACTAAAAATTTTAAGGAGCTTCAGGAGGTGTTCGCATGTTTTTGCGCCGTTATGATGGCATTTAGAGGTTTTAATCTATAAATATAAAAAAATATTTTTTAATTTTTAGTAATTAAAAAAATATTATTCTATAAAAAACAACATGAAAAAATATTTTAAAATGCCTCAGTAGTTTTGGACTAAAGATTCAATGTGCCCTCCTGAAACCCCCTAATAGTCGGAGAACTGGCGACAAAAATGGGCAAGAGTTTTCTATAGGCTAATATTTTCAGAATAGGTTGCAATTTTAGTGATGGAAATATACTCTAAAGTCAGCACTTCCAGTACCGGACGGTAATAAGTCGGTAAAGGTGCGGGAGGATGGTTTTTCGCAAATATCTTGAAAACTATGCAGTTTTCCGCAAAAATTCATCTACAAAAATCTGGTGTGACTGGCGCACAGCACACAACTTTCTCTTACCTTCGGTAATCGAAAGTTGTGTTCTGTGCTTGTCACACCAGATTTTTGTGTCGACATATATTTAGTTCCCGACAGTACGGAACATTTGAATTCAGATGTAAAATTTATAAGTATGGAAAAATATTTATATTTTGTTACCATGGCAACCATTTCTCCTATCTTCCCTATGAAATACAAGAGTAAAGTGGTCTTCAGAAGATTTCAATTGCAAAATGAGAATATACATTTTAAAGAGCATCTAAAAAATAATTGATTTTTGAATTTTAAAAAAAATCGTTGGAGCAAATTTTGAGAAAATCGAAAAAAACTGAAAAAGTACATCAGTAAAGTACTAGTACTCTTTGGCCGATTTTGATTAAAAGCTTATTTTTCCGGTCCCGGGGGTGTTTAACTTAAATATAAAATTTCAACCTCCTAGCTCAATTCCTTCATGCTTAAAATTGAACACACACCCACCCACCCACCCACCCACAGACAGACCATGTCGCGAAAACCACTTTTTTGGATTCAGGGGACCTCAAAACGTGAAGATCCATCAAAATCTCGACATCGAATTTTTGACATGAATCCAATACTTTCTCTCTATATATATATTACATATATACATAGGTAAGAGAAAGTAAAAATAATCGAAATTAAATTATAAACAAAAATGGTCTAGTACAGCTTAAGTGAACGGTTCGGGAGATATAGAGGGGTAAAATTTGTAATTCATA
Organism: Euborellia annulipes; assembly: GCA_023213315.1. Lineage (NCBI taxonomy): Eukaryota > Metazoa > Arthropoda > Insecta > Dermaptera > Anisolabididae > Euborellia > Euborellia annulipes. The sequence continues at coordinate 73,057 of JAKCPI010010990.1, read as the reverse complement.
TAATGGTTGTCATGATAACAAGATATAATAAATATTTCTCTAAATCTGTGACACCTTTCATATGGATTATAAATTTTACCCTTCTAAATCTCCCGAACCGTTCACTTTAGCGTGATTATGTACTAGCCATTTTTGTTTGTAATTTAATTTCGATTATTTTTGTATAGATGAATTTTTGCGGAAAGCTGCATAGTTTTCGAGATATTTGCGAAAAACCATCTTCCCGCAACTTTACCGGCTTATTCCCGCCAAAGGCCCCGGTACTGGAAGTGCTGACTCTAGAGTATCTTTCCATCACTAAAATGCAACCTATTCTGAAAATATTAGCCTTCAGAAAACTCTTGCCCATTTTTGACGCCAGCTCTTCTTCTTTTTGATAGAGAAAGAAAGATGAAATATATATATACTTGATTATTTAAATGTGTCCAATCCTTTGTACTTAAAAGGGAAGCAGTAGCATATGGAAATAGTTCTAGCCTTATTTCTTGAAATTCTGCTATAGAACTTGAAATAGTATTAGGTTCTGCAATTGAAAGAGCATCATGACCACTCATAATTAAAATTAAAATTATAAAAACATCACAGAAGAAAATAATCTCCTGAAAACAAAAGTAAAAAAAAAAAAAAATTAATTAAATTTTAATATGTATTTAAAGTAAAAATAAATTTAGTAAATTACATTTTTAGAACTTTGATGGTTTAAAAGAGATTGTGTCTGTCCTAATAATTCTAAAAGCCATTTAGAAATTGACTTCGAACTTTTGTGAATAAAAAGTAAAACTTTTGTAATTTCAATTAAACCTTGAGAATGATGGCTAAAATATTTTAAAGATTATTAATATTTTGAAATAAATGATTATAAATTATTTTTTTTAGGAACTAACTAAGATAGTGGTGCAACGACATCGATGATCTCGTTAAGCCAAATAAGAGGTGTGAGTTGATTTTCTTGAGAGTATAAAAATTTTGCAACTGCGCAACTTAGATGTACAGCTTTAGGAATTCTTGATTCCTTCCACAAATTCATACATTCTTTAGGATCAATTGGCAAATGAATAAGACAATCTAGAGTAGATTGGAATTCCTGAAAAAAAAAAAAAAAAAAAAAAATATATATATATATTTAGTTACTTTAATTTTCTTGCAGTAACAACTGTATGTTGTTTAAGTATTCCACCCAATGCAACATATACACGGAACACAAGGGAGGCATCGTCCCAGCATCCCTATGCTGTCCAACTCACGACTAATAGAACTAGTCAATTCCAACCTTCCTTTAGCTTGTGCGCATTTCGACTTTAATACGTCATCTCCAGAGCTCTGACAAAAACTTTTTGTGTTATTTGTACGCATTTTGACGATCTTCAGAACTATAACACAAGAAGTTTTTGTCATACCTCTGAAGATGACGTATTAACGTCAAAATGCGCATAAGCTAAAATAAATTCTTTTGAAAATTAACCTCGTGTTAAATTTAAGAATGTTTCAACTTGTGCCAACGATGAATTTTTTGGATGTTATTTAATATTTGAAAGTAGTGAATCGGATATATTAATATGCCTCGAGCTTGTTCGAAAGTTGCCGAAAATTGAGATTTATTTCTGAAGATGGATCCATTTAAAATAAAATTTTGCCAAATCATTACTTATAATTTATTTATAAAATAAAAATAAAATAAAAAATACAAAATATTTAAAATTATCTTACTTCAGAGTCAACATCAAGATGATCCGAAAATGTTTTAACTATTTCAATGAAATAATTTCTATTTACTTCATGAACTTTTTTGCATTGCAAAGCTTCAGCCAAATACCTTAATAGGGTCTTTAAATGTTCTTTTGAATTTGATAATCCTTTATAATGATCATCAAGTGAATTATTCAAACTTTTTATAATAAATTCTTCTAGAGTGTCAGGCTGAATGCTTCTTCCAAGTTCTTTGAGTAAATCGAAGAGAATTTCAATTGTTCGATACTAAAAACAATATATTAAATAATTTATTTCAACATATTAAATAGAAAACAAACATTTAAAATAAATTCTCACGTTTTTCGGTATATATTCAATTGATGAAATATATTGTGTGGCGCATTGTCGAGCTGAAGGTGAATAAACAGCTTGACGAGCACATAATCCAAGAATATGTTCAGTAAAAATTTCATTTTTAGTAATTAAATTGTTTAAATGAGGCAACCATTGAACAGGTGGTAAAGGTTGTTCAAAATCACGATTTAATACCATCAAAATTGTTCGAATTTTTTGAATATCTGAACTGGATAAATTATTTTGTTCGGATAACTCAAAAATTTTAATCGTCATAGCTTTAAATATATGGCTGAAACAAAAAACTTATGATTATATAAGCTTGTGATGATATCAATTGAATATCTCTGAAGTGAGCAACTTCAGACATTAAAACAACAATAGGAATACATTTATTAATTGCCCCCGGGCTTGGCGTAGTTGTTAGCGCGCCTGCCTTGTATACCAAGGATCGGGGGTTCGGATCCCAGGCAATCCGATGATTTTATTTAAGCCATTTGGATACCAAAAGGCTTAAATAAGAATGCCTGAACCCCAATATATATATATATTTATAATAACGGTTATCGTAAAAAGTCTTATATGGCCTAAGTTGGCGAAAAGACTTTGTATGTGTGTGTGAATGTGAGTTTGAATGGGAAAAAAGTGAGTGTTTTTTTTAACACCTTTTCCTCACACACATACCCAGTCTTTTCAAGAACTCACACCATATAAGACTTTTAACGATAATTTATTACGTATTTTTATTAATATATTATATTGGGAGTCCAGGCATATTTATTTAATTTGGTATCTAAATGGCTTAAATAAAGTCATCGGACTGCCTGGGATCCGAACCCGCGACCCTTGGTACAGAAGGCCAGCACGATAGCTACTATATTCTTTAAATCAAATAAAAAGAAATTAAAAAAACAATTTCCATATTGGAAGCAAGCACATTATGAAAATGAGTATAGTAATAAGTCTAGGTTTTCATGAAAAAAATATTCATTTATTAAACTTACTAATTAGGTAAATATTTAAGATTGAGTGGTTCCTTTTGGAAAGAATGGGACGATTTATTTTGCTTATCTAGCCATAGTCCCAATAAATCAGCGCAATCTTCTAAGGCTTCTGGATGGCAAATTTCAATCATACGAACCCAAGATTCGCTGGATACAAAGGAAAGCATTGTATCTGAAGCTTTCTTCTGATCGTTTGAGGTTAAAAGTTTTTTAGGTAAAGATTCAAGAGGAATGTCATCCAAATTATACATTGAAAGAGCTCTGAAAACAGAAAAAATCAATAATTAATTTCCTTTAGAAACAAATAAAATGTTAGATTATAAATAGATTTTAATTCAATTTTTTTTAATATAGTTACTTTAGAGCAGCTTTGACTACTATGGGATGAGAATGTGAATAATATACAAAAAGAGCAGAAGTAGCCGTAGTTAAAAGATCAAAGAATTTTGTATTATTTATTTTTACTGTTGGAATCACAGCAAAAAATTCACAGAGGCTAAAAGAAAAGAAAAAAATAAATTAATAATAATTGGTATAAGATTATGAGTTTTTGAATTATTTTACAATAGAAAAAGTACTAAAGTATTGATTGTATTTCATATAATTTAGTAATTATAAAAAAATGTATTAATGAATTGGAAGAAAGGGGCCCGAGCCTTTCCGGGAAGAGCAGCCAGGTGAAATAAAAAACTTTATATTTTGTTGCCAACGTTTCGGGCAGGACTTGTGCCTAGCACCCGAAACGTCGGCAACAAAATGTAAAGTTTTTTATTTCACCTGGCTGCTGTTCCCGGGAAGGTTCCCGCCCCTTTCTTCCAATTGAATATCCACAGCCATCCAACTCGAGAAAAATTTTGATGTATTAATGAATAAATTAGAGACCTAGAAATAACTCGAGGACGATCTTCATGATGAAATCGAGGAGCTAATGTTTGCCAAGCACTAATCACATCAATTATTTTAGCTTTACAAAGAGCTGCAATTCCAAGAAGGGCTTCTGAACTCGCTAATTCTCCTTTATTATTAGTACAGGTATTAAGAGTTTCGGAAATTATTCGTGCCAAATCTGAACACATCTGAAAATTAAATTATTAATGAAACTACAATAAAAAACTTAACTGAGACAAGATTAATTTAATTTCTTTATGAAATGTACATGTATACTGCAAAATATAAGAAGCATCGATATCGCAAGAAAGTAAAATGCAGTCAGAAAAAATACAAAAATGTATTCAATTTCACCCGAGACCCCAAGTCGTGCACTTCCTCGGGACTAATAATTGTTACAAATTATACATAAAGTATACCAGCTGTGCCGGTTAATAATGATCAATTTTTTTCTTAAAAAAACACGAAAATTCAGGGAGAATATTAAAATTTGCTTTATTCAAAGTATCGGCCCTCGCTCCGTCGATCCATTCGTTAAGACATTTTTTGGACATATTCGGAATCACTCAAGTGCTTTCCAGCAAAAGCGTGTCCAATCGATAAGAACAAATGGTAATCCGAAGGAGTCATGTCTGAGAAGTATGCCGGATGGAGTAGGATGTCCCATCCATGTGTAGAAATTTTTGTGGTATAGAACAGAGCGTTGTCATGCTGCAAGATTGCCTGACCATGATTTCTGGCCCATTCCGGACGTTTTTCAATCAATGCTTGATTAAAATTGATCAATTATTGACAGTTGTACTCTGCATTGACCGTTTCGCCTAGTAACGCTTGCAATTCGGCGTCCTTGAATCGTTGGAGAAGCTTTGCCATAGGTCTCGCTGACATTCACTCGCGTTTTTCTTTTGATTAAACAGAAAAAGAATTGCGTACCGCAGATGATCTTATGACATGAAAAAAGTAGGGGATAACTAACCTCTGCTCTCAAAAAAATTGATCATTATTATCTGGCATACCTGGTATTACATTTATCCCGGGGTAGGCCGCGACTTGGGCCCGAAACGTCGGCCAAAAATAAATAAAAATTCTTTTATTTTTCTTCGTTGCATTATTCTGACCCATGACCCACGCACTCTAAATTGCACTAGCCATAATTTTTTAAAATTTATTTATTTATTATGGATTGAGATCAAGAATAGTACTTTAAAAAGAATGAATAAATAAATTTACTTGAGCTGGTCTTGTTTCTGCAATTAGTCTAGTAGCATGAGCTCGGGCGATTTCCATCTCCTGATTATTTGGTGTTATATTGAGCATTTTTTCAAGATACGGTGCAGATCGATCATCTAATGTCCAAAGTTTAACATATAAATTAAGTACTAAAGGTACCAGTGAAGGGATAGTTTTAAGAGATTCTAATGTATGAAGAATTAAAGTGACATTTCTCTGAAAAAATAGTATAGAGTTTAGTTAAAAAAAATTTATTACATAATATTAATAATTAAATTCTAAAACCTTATCTAGAGACATTTCAGGAAGTTTGTGAAGAAGAGCCAATTGACAGTGGGATGAAGTGTCCTTAGTCAGTCGATATAAAACCACAGAAAGGGCTCGGAACGAGATGTCTGGAGTTTTTTTTGAAAGGCAAATAAGCAAGTTAAGGGATGCGAGACAAACTGGTAAATTATCATGAAGACTTAGTGAAATGAGTGTTAAGTCAAATTTATTGAATAAAGGTCCATCTGAACGCAAACAAGAAAGCCAAGAAAGAAGATAATCTGTATTATCCTAAAAGTAAAAAAAAAACGTAGTTTAAAAAAATTATCTTTAACATTTATAATTATTTTAATAATAATTTGTTTTTGCTATTTAATGTTTCCTTAAATTTGAAATTAATTACCTTCCATAAATCAGTGAGACGAGTTATATTCCATGCAAATTCAATTTTGGAATCAGAAATGATCACTGAATGGAAATATGAATTTTGTATATTGTCATTTTTAATAGTAGAATTCTTGATTTTAGAATTGGTTATAAGAGTGAAAATTTTTGAAGCGTCTTTGTAACTCGAAGCAATCATGCGAGATGGAAATACTTGCCATTGTAGAAGGGAAGAAAGTATCATATTTGTAATGAAGCAATTATACTCTCCCTTTTCTAATAATAACACACCTAAAACAAAAAAGTAGCAAGTAAGAATTATTTTACTTCTCTTATAATTTCCCCTCGGGCCGTGGTGTAGTTTGTAGCGATTGCCCTTCTATACCAGAGGTCGCGGGTTCAAATCCCAGGCAGACCGAAGATTTTATTTAAGCCATTTGGATGCCTCACCCCCAATACATATATATATAGATATATATATGTATATGTATATTATTAGATAAATAAAAGTTACTATTAAATAAAAGTATCGTAAAAAGTCTTATATAGCCTGACTTGTCGAGAAGAATGTGTGTATGTTTGTGTGAGTGTAAATGGGAAAAAACCAAAGGGACGCGGGTTTCGATCCCAGGCAGTCCGATGAATTTATTTAAATCATTTGGATACCAAATGGTATAAATAAATATACCTGGACCCCTTAAAATATCGTTTCTAAATAATTGTGTATCATTTAAATGTCTATATGGCCTAAGATGCCGAAGATTAAAAAAAAACAAGTGGGATAAAAATTATTAATTTAATTCAAATTTATTTACTCTTAGCTAATGTTTCTGTCTATATAGAGCAGTGCTTCTTATAGTGGGTCCCAGCCCCCTAGGTGACCATGGATTACCGGCAGGGGAATCGCGAAGAGTCGCAAATGTAACAAATAAATTACTATTGTTAGGTAAGTTTAAATATTTGGATTATAATTATGAAATTTAGAAAATAAAAATGAGTATTTCAAATTTGGTTTTGAATTCTCTTGCCTGAATTTAAAAAAAATAGGGGGGCCGTGAGGCATTGACTTGCTTCCCAGGGGGCCGTGACTTCAGTTTAACAAGCACTGACTGCTCTAGTCCATTCTAAGATGACATTGGGACAAAAGAATTAACGAGTATAGTCCAGGCCAGAAACGCGAGCTGTCTTTAATTATATTAATAATATAAAATAAATAAAATTCATTACGTATTTACATAAACGAAGAGCAGATGATAAAAATGAAGATGGCGTTAGTGATATAAATTCAGCAAGTAAAATTAAAATAACTTCACGAGAATTTCTATCTAAAAATTCAACTATCGTAGTTAATACATTTATTAAACGTGTAGGATCTTTGCCAAATTGGGCAACTCGTATTGCTTGAGAGGCAAAAAGTGGAGCCAATCCCGATATTAGACTGGAATCTAAATTTTTTTGAATCCATGTAGAATAAAAATTTAATAATATCAAAATATTATTTTCACATTGATCCAGATTTTCTAACTGAAAATATAGAATAAGATTAATAAGTAGTGGTTCTTTGAATCTTTAATTTTGATGATATTACCATTAACCAATGAATTGCTTGATGTAGAAGTTTACTTGCTGAAGGCAATGGTAGAAGTGATATAAGAAATTCCCATGTCTTCAATTTACTATTATTATCATTAAAATTAGGATTGCATAGCAAAACTAAGAGAGGTGGTTTCATCATTTCAATGGCATTCTTCTCTGTTCTAAAAAAAATATATTAAATATATATGTAAAATTAAATATCGAGAGCATTTATATTAAATATAAAGTTTGTTATTAAAAATAAATGGATGTTATAAGCTAAAACCCCCGAAAAAATACTTTCCGGGTAGTTTAAGAATTTTTTAAATCTGCACGGTAATTTTGTTCTTGAAATATCTCCACATCTTTACTTTAAAAAATGTATTTATTATACAATATTTAAAAAATTTAATTGAAATGTAAAATAATAAAAAATTGTCTTACAATTTATCAGAACTCGATATAGTTGCCTCTATTTCAAGAAGTATTTGAGTCCAAAATTTAGGATATTGGTGCAATATAGTAACAAATGGGTGTTGAAGTTTGTATAAATCAAATGGACATGTATACATTTGTTCGTTTTCTGATCTTATATACATGTCGATAATTAAAAGGCGAGAAAGACTGCTCATAACAGGAGACAAATGCCTTTAAAAAGAAAAATAAAACATTAAATTTAGCTATAATAAAAATTATTTAAATGTTGAAAATTACTTGACATTTGGCAAAATAGACATAATCATCGAAATAGTAGGAATAACTGCGAGGAAGCCTTCTTCAACAAGAACTTTAATACCATGGCAGGCTGTAGTGCAGGTCATTTTATCAGAACTTTGTATGAAGCCTTTTAATTGATTAAGCTAAGAAAAAAAAATTAAAACATTATTAAAGAATCAAGTAAAAAAAAATCTCCTTTTTGTGTTCAAATTACTTAATTAAATAAAAATTTTACCTCAGATATTTTCCCATGATCTTTTATAGAAGCATGTAAAATGGTATCAACGAGTTTGGAAATTTTCTAAAAAAGTAAATAATTTTAATTTTTTTAATAAAGTGTTGATTAATTCTTATTAATTAGAAATAGAAATGAATGAAACTTACACTTAATATAAAAATAGGACTTTCATCTATTTTTCTTTCTGTCATTTTAAGTTTAATATATATATATATTATGTCAAAAACTTAAGCTTGAAAGTAATAAAATATGACCTATTTTTTTTAAATTTCGTATCTTTAGAGGTTATTCACAGAGTTATTGGTTGTTAAAAATTCTTTTGAAAAATAAGATATTTTCAAAGATTTATTTTAAAAAAAGTATTTAAAATAACAAAATATAAAAATAAAATAATATAACCTAGTAAAAAGATTTGATAGAAAATTTCAGAAAAATTGTGTCAGAATATTTTTTGAACTGATGACAAGGAGCAGGAAATAAACAGGGAGCCATGTATAGTCAATTGACTTTCCCATAATCGTAATATTTAATTTATTTATTAGTTAAAATGACTAAAATTAAATTAATTTAATATTTAAAATTATGTAATATTTTATAAATATGAAATCTATATATATAAAAATGAAATGGGAAAAATGTATGCATGTATGTAAATATGTATGTATATGTTCTATAGAAATCCACAATTTTCAATGAATCCATTTGAAATTAAGTACACCTATAATACATGACTCAGGGAGTAACGTAGTAATAATTTGAATCTCTTAAATGTTTTGGAAAATTAATTATAATCAAATTTCTTCAATATGGGAACACAAAATCAACAAGGTGGCTAGAAATTAGAGAGCGTCCTTTATGCTCTGAGAACCAGCTTCCTACCTGACTATGGGCTGGGGGTGGGGGCTACGCAGCAGTTGAAAAACGAAGAGAGGACTCAGGTGACTGACCCTTTAAACAGTCATAAACAGACCCTTTTGTGCTGTTCCTAATCGGTACCCTCGCCTCGCTTGAATATAAGATCCTTCCTTAACATCTTAACACTTGCATTGCAACAAGAAATATCACAAATTGGGAATAAACTTGCTCGCCGAAGGCGAGCAGGGGTCCAGGGGCGCAGCCCCCTGGCTAGGCGGAAAGCCCGCCGAAGGCGGGCTTTGCGACTAGTAATTAATAAAAATAATATTTAGTTAATTTTAAAAGATTATTGGTTCACAGAAGGAAATTTAAAATCTTAAAAGAAGGAAAAATTGAGACAAAAAAAAGGTTGCTGATAGAGTCCTGTACGAGCCGATTTTTTTTTGTCCGCAGAGGGGAGGAAGCACCTCGGGCCCTCAGTCGGCATAGACCCCCCAAACTATTTTTAGGGGGAGGGGGCAAAATTTAATTTGCTGCCGCCCCCTCCTTAAAATTTTCCCTGATCTCAAAAATTTTTCTGCGAAAAAAATTTTTTTTTTTTTAATTTTTGCCGCCAGCGGAACCAAAATTTTTTTTTCGTGTGCCGCCCGCGGAACATTTCCTCTTGCGCGGAACCAAAATTTTTTTTCGAGTGCCTCCGGCGGAACATTTCCTCTTGCGTGGAACCAAAAATATTTTACCTTTTTTTCTTAGAGGCGCTAAATTTTTGCCGCCCGCCGGACCAAAAATGTTTTTCTTTCTTTAATTGCCGCCCGGGGCACGTGCACCCACTGCCCCCCTCTAGATGCCGTAACAAGAGTATGAAGAGCCTGTGGCAAATGTCTAATTGCTCCCTTCCCCCCCCCCCCCCCCATAATCCAGTATTTCCTAAATTTTTTTTTTGGCCAAGTTCCTCATTAATGTGATATATCATTAATTTGTGATAATACCCTGCTCATTTGCTCCTCCATATTCGTTCTCCAACTCCAGCCAGCGTAATTGGTTAAAATTGTAGCCTTCATGCCAACATAAATAAAAAAAATTATTTAAAAATTTGTCAAAATTCCCTAAACATAGGGGTTACCAAAATTTATATTCCATAAATCCTTTCTCTCGTTTAAATGACAGATAAATGAAATTATGCATAAAAAATAAAAGGAAATTGATAATATGATTTAAAAAAAAAAGTGCAGGAGGTGGATTTGAACTCGCGAAGTTTGGTTACTTGAGATGGAAAAAAATTTAGATTGCTTGACGACGATTTAACCACTTGAGCCACACTTTGATTAATTCTTATAGGGAAGAATAAGCCTTATAAGAAACATGAAATAAAAGAAGTATTAAAAAATTGTTAATAATCCACATATGATATATCATTTTTCTTTACTTTTTACGTAGATTAATAATTTATCATAAAAATATCAATAGCATGCCTAGTTTTCAAATAATTCAATGGACAAACGTCAGGTTGTTTATGTATTAATGTAATTAAACCAAAAACTTTATCTAACATATGATACATGTCATTAATTCTTGAATTTCCCCTGATTCCAGAGAACTAAAGCCCCTTTAATTATTTGATCTAATTTGGGAGTTATTGGCGATCAAAATTAAGCTTATTTTCGACCTTAATGACATCAATTCTATATTATCGAAAAAGCTTATTTACCATTGTCTGATTAAAACCAAATTTTTACCAGAGATTTATAATTAAAAAATGAGTTTTTTTCTAAAGTTTCATTGAGATTGGTAAAGAAATAAATAAAATATTGACTATTTTGTAAATTGAGTTTTAGAATTCGGGATCTCAGATGGAAGCCTAGACCCGGTTCATAGTTCGCTCTCTTTACCCATACAGGATCCCAAATTCTAAAACTCAATTTACAAAATAGTCAATATTTTATTTATTTCTTTACCAATCTCAATGAAACTTTAGAAAAAAACTCATTTTTTAATTATAAATTTCTGGTAAAAATTTGGTTTTAATTAGACAATGCTAAATAAGCTTTTTCGATAATATAGAAATGTGAGTGTTGATGTCATTGAGAACGAAAATAAGCTTAACTTTGATCGCCAATAACTCCCAAATTAGATCATATAATTAAAAGAGCTTTAGTTCTCTGGAATCAGGGGAAATTCAAGAATTAATGACATGTATCATATGTTAGATAAAGTTTTTGGTTTAATTACATTAATACATAAACAACCTGACGTTTGTCCATTGAATTATTTGAAAACTAGGCATGCTATTGATATTTTTATGATAAATTATTAATCTACGTAAAAAGTAAAGAAAAATGATATATCATATGTGGATTATTAACAATTTTTTAATACTTCTTTTATTTCATGTTTCTTATAAGGCTTATTCTTCCCTATAAGAATTAATCAAACTGTGGCTCAAGTGGTTAAATCGTCGTCAAGCAATCTAAATTTTTTTCCATTCTCAAGTAACCAAACTTCGCGAGTTCAAATCCACCTCCTGCACTTTTTTTTTATTCTTAACTGTGTCTCATGTGAGGGGGAGGGGGGCTGGGGTATTAATTTTTAAAATTTTATGTTCAATATAAAATTTAATTCCCAAAATAATAAAAACCTCGTTAACAAAAAACGCTTCGGCCATTCATTCTGTGGTCAAAAGGTTAAAATCTTTGCAAACAAACCACAGCAAAACTCAAATCAGTCTTTTATTAAGTTTAATTTAGATCTGTCAATCATTTGCCAACTGGCATTTTTGAAAATTTGTTTTTATATATAAATAATAAAAAATAGGACTCATTCTAGTCATAAATGTTTTTTTTTTTTGAATTTCCTTTTATACATACGTTTTATACAGTTTTATCCGCGATTTTTGTATAAAACTATAAGATCATGTATAAAACCAGGGAGGTAGGGAGGGACTATAAGCTGCGAACATAGGCGAGGTAAGTGTCGACCGAAGTGGGAGGGTGAAGAAGCTTATCGGCCATCTTGGATTGGGCAAAACATTAGAACCTTGCATTAGAGTCTGTGTAAAAAGTAACAAAATAACAAGCGAATAACTATTGAATAAATAATTAATAATATCAACTATTTATCATATAACTAGACGCAAAGCCCCGCCGAAGGCGGGGCTTTCCGTCTAGCCAGGGGGCTGGGCCCCCTGGACCCCCTTGCTCGCCTACTTATATACATACCGGTACATACATTTTCCCTTTTCATTTTTATATGTAGAGATTATTTTAGCGGTTAATTATTCATGAACTTAAGATTTTTTGTGAATCATATCCTTTCCGGGACTCTCCCGGTACACAGACAAAAAATTTACGCCGATATTTTAGAATTCAAAATGTAAATAAATAAAAAAAATCGTAAACATGGGTAAATATTTATATTTTGTTGCCATGGCGCTATCCCTGAGGCCTGATTGGTTGTTTCACACATCGGACACCCTCTTAGCCTTTTATATATAAGTATGATATATAAGGTATGTTTTTATGATTATTTTGCCCTTATTTATCTTATATCGAAGTTAAATAATTAATATATTTTTAAATTTATTGACAACTCTTTTTGAGGTTAAAACTTTTATTTTTCTATTTTTTTTTTTTTTTTTACTATCAAATAGGTAGTTTTTTAACATTATTTATTTATTTCTATTGATTTTTTCTCATATAAAGGATTTTTTTTTTTAAAGGAAGAATCATGGTTAATTTCTCGGCTTATGTTTGTTCCAAAAAAACAGTACCGATCCACAATACAAAAGCAAAAGGCAAAAATTAGAAGAGACTACAAAGAAGAAAACTTTTCACTCGTAAGTGATGATTATACATGAAGTGATACATTATATGGGAATTACATAATAGGCCTAATATGTGCTAAACTTATTTTTGGGCAACTTTGTTAAATAAATACTCACATGGGAAGACAGAAAAAAATTTTGAAATTCCATTCTTTTCATTAAGAAGAATTAAGACAATTTTTTCTTGTGTAAAATAAAAGCAAATTAAAAAACATTTTTATAAGATTTTTAATTGACGATCTATTTTTTCTCATTATCCCAAACATTTCTGGCGGTATGTAGGTTTGCTGATAAGTGTGAGGAATTATTAAAGAAAAAATATATAGAAATTTTAAAAGCAATTAAACGACTGTCTTCTACTTCTACTGGAATAGAAATTTTATTAATTTATTTAATTACAGAAACTTCGAGGACGTTTGTTCCCTTCATCGGTATGATACAATACAAATTTAGATGAAAATATATATATTTAATATTAGGAACCGACCAAAGTTTCGGCCAATTTTTGTATATGAAATACAAGTTTCGGTTTCGGCTGAAAATCTTGTTTTGGTCTGACTCTATTTAATATATTTATTTTTTCCAAGGCCAATGATATGGTCATTAAGTTACTGTCTAAATTTTATAAAATTTGAACAGTTTATTATCCAACTTATTGCTGAATATTTCAATTTCCCATATTCAGATTTTATTTAATGTGCTTAATCTAAAAAAAATCTTGAATCTTGAAAATCATAAAAAGAGCTTCTAAAAGTTGTAGATATTTTAAAAAGCTTTAATTAAAAAAAAAATTTGAGTTCGATAGCTTCAAAATTGTGGCCGCAACCTTTCAAACTCAGCATCTCGAAACGCGCACCTTAACTCCTTGGCAATGATAAATGACACCGTATAATATCAATTATTATTTGAAATTTATTTAAACTTTCTATTTTTGAGAGATTATTATTCAATTTTTATAAGTAAAAAAACATCTCAAATAGCTTATATCACTTAATTAGGAAATTTTTGCGCTCTTAAAAATATTTACTTTTTTTCTGATTTTAATTTTTTTGTGAACTAAAAACCTAAAAAAATAAAGAAACTATAATTTTAAATAGTCCGTCTATTCATTTATTTATTTAGGGGGCAGTATAATATTGAAAATCTTTATTAAACTATATATAATTTTATATTGGGTTCAATGGATATTTCAATGTTTTGCCCAATCCAAGATGGCGGACGTGACGTTGCCGTGACGTAGGCGGTCGACTCTCTTCTCAGCTCAATGTCCCTCCCTACCTCCCTGGTTAGAATAAAGATATGTGCCTTGAATTCTGATTCGAAAGAGAGTTTGATTAAATTGTTTCATCTGTCAAAGTTCCTCAGAATAAATCTGTTCATATTTCTTTTTCATTTCATACCGTATTTGTCAATCATATTTTTCAGTTCGGTTTATAAAATTATATTTAATAAATGTGTGAGTATGTTTGGTAACATCCGAATTAAGGTATTCATCAAAAATTATTTAAATAAAATTATATACTAGGTGGTCATTTTATCAAAAGAAATTGTACAGTGCTTGAATAATTTAACGCGATTAGAATTCTTTTTGCTGTAACATCATCATGTATTGAAACAAAGAAACAAAGCATAGTTGCTACTTGCTATCTAGAATTATACATATAATATCACAACAAATGAAATATTATTGTTACAATTGACACATGCTCAGTCCTGAGGAAGGGGGCGATTAGCACCCGAAAAGAATAACAAATTGTAGCATCTTTTATAATTTTTTTATTACAACATTCAAAAACAATATAAATATTTATCGGCATATAAAAAAACAAACTTAAATGCATTATTAATTAAAAAATAATATTAGTATAAATAAATTAGTAATTAAATAATGTTAAGTAATATTTTAGTTAATTATTTCGATAATTTTTGTTTCAAGTATTTGGTAGAGGTGAGACATATCATGAGAAAGTTATAACACAATTTGGGGCAAATATAGTCTTTATGATAGGTCTATAACTTTATATTCATTTGGAATACTCCAATATTTTAATAAATTGTCTTATTTTTTCTTGGAATTTTAAGCATCTCTTAGAGATTGTTTAAAAGAATATGCAAAGTGATTCTTTAGAGAAATGATAAATCTTTTATCAAGACAAATAAATAGGCCTAAATATAAATAGCAGCCTAACCACTTTCATATAAAACACTTCATTCGATTTCATAATCTGAGATGAAGACAAACTAATTAACATGTTGCAAGTTATTTTTAAATTAATTAATAACTTATCTAGCCTAAAAGTCATCTCAAGTTCACATGATACTAATCACTTTTTATTTTCTTTTAAACGTGGAATGACTTCATTTAGATCTTGAATCTTAAATTTGTTTTATTAACCGAAAGAAAGAATCCATTGATAATTTTTGAAAAATGTAAAAAATTCTGGAATATTAGGTACATTTATCTTTTAAACAAATAATATTTTATTTAATAAATTATGTGAAAGTTTATTGTGTTTTGGTTCATCTCCACCTGAACCAAAACACAAAATTACTTAGTTTGTACAACTCCACTCATCAAAAATGATATTTTATATATTTTAATGGGTTTTTTTATTAATAAGGCCTCAGCACTTAAATATTATTGCATGCTCACATCCCTCACAGGGGTTTAATTAAGATTAAAATATACTTATATACCCGTGGTATAAATAAATAAAAATAAATAAAACAAAAATTTTATATAAAAATTCTAATTAATTTTTTCCTTAATTTCTATATATTTTTTTAAATGCGTACATGACAATGTTTACTTAAGACAAACAAATTATCTATAGAATGATCTTTAAAAAAAACTATATAAAATAAGTAATAAATGAATTTTAATCAAAATCGTTAGAACCTAGTTTGGGAATATCGAAAAAAAAGTACTTGTGGTCGATTTTAAAGAAGAACTTTAAAACGTCTGTAAAAAGGGGACCTAAATTAGCTTCCAAATTTGACCTCCTTATGTTTTTTAGTTATTGGTTAGTGTTGATTAACAATAAACTAAACACTCAGACAGTCAGTCAATTTCTTTTTTGGACAGAAGTCCAAAACGTGTATTTCTGTTAATTTTCTCACTATTAATTTTTTTGGCACGAATACTTTTTCCACTATATATTTTATATATAAGAAAGAAAAATTGAAAATTAATTTTTATAAAGAAATATTTTTTTTAATTAGAAAATAATGAATTTTAAGATGAATATTAATATTATCATATATTTGCTATTCAATTGACTTTATTTGTTTGTCTTATTTGCAGATGGCGAATTTAACTACATTGGCTGAAAAAGATTCTGAAGGGAAGAAAAATCGCTGAAAAGTGGTTTATAAAGAAAATGAAACAGACAAGGTGGCAAGATTCTTGAGTGCCCAAATACTATAACATTTTTACAAAAACATCGTTGTAATTTCGAATCAACCAGAGAAACTAGAAAAGGTAAAATTAGTTTTTTTGGGAGCTCTACGAAAATATGACTGGGAAAATGGAGAATTTTTTATGTTAAATCAATGAAAACTTAAAAGAAATTTAACAATGTAGTTATCAAGCATACACTCCAACAGGATGGTATCAAAAGTGTTTAGTGTATTGATTCTAACAGATTAGATTTTGGTCTTATCTTCCTTTACTGTTAAGATAAAGAAGGTAAAGAAGCAAAATCTATTCTACACATCTTTTTTTGCAGGCACTGATTCAGAGAAGTTTCATTTGGAATTATAATATATATACTAGAACTTTTCGATTGTTATCCTCAGGGAGATTTGAATCAATTCATTCGACTCGTGCCTCAAGTTAAATTCGCCATATCAGACAAAATGTTTTTTATGCCATGCTTTTTATTATATTAATAAAAATGCAATATTAAAAACGTCTTTTGTTTTTATATTTAGTATAATAAATTATAAAAAATATCTCACGTAGAATTTGTTATTGAGGAAATTGGATAATAATTTCCATTTTCTAAAATTATGAATTTACCATATCTCTTTGATTCATAAGTTATAATATCATTCTTCGAAGTTTTCTCTTGCTAAAAAAAAAAAAAAAAAAAATTGGATTAATCTTTCAAATTTTATAAAAAAATATATTTTTATTTGTTTAATTCTTTTGTTAGTTCGTTTAGCGGAGTTCAATCAAATGATTATTTTTTGGGAAGAAATGAAAATGTTACGAATTTTATATTAAATACATAAATACCTTCATTTTAAACGTTTTAACTTTCTTTTCATAATCTTTTATGCAATTTGTTAATGATACATTACATTGGCGCATTTCATTTATTTGTTGATTAAGAAGGTTATTTTTACATTTACTTTTTGTTAATTGTTTTTCTAATTGTAAAATTTTTTCCTTTGTTAATACATGCTAAAATATATTCAAATAATAACCAATAGTCTAACAACACCAATTAATTAAAGAGAGAGAAGTGAAATCACATATATAAAATATAGTCCTGAATGAATTGATGATGAAGAAGAAATTGAAAAGAAAGGAACATTGTATTAGAAGACATTGCACAATTATATTGTAGTTTCTAAAATTCTAAATTCCCAATATAATTTGTTATGACCCTGTGTGTTCATACAGTTAATAATCAAAATTTAGTGGGTTAATAAAAAGTCATGCCTAAAGAAATGAGTTGCCACCTTACCCTTAAGATTCTGAAATTAAATGACGTAATCCCACCACCAATGATCAGTTCCTGGCCTCACCTCTTTTTCCGAATCAATTGTGACTCTATTCACACTTTGAATCAAAGAATTTCGATCTTCTTCCACTCTCGTTGGGATTGTATCTTCTTTCTAAAAATAAAGATAAAATTATTTCAAAGATGTTGACGAGAGAAGTGGCTCTTCAACGATTAGAATAATAGACAGGAAGAGAGGATGTCAGCCAAAAGGAGAGCCTCTATCGAATAAAAATCTCCATACAGAAGACGTTTCGGTTTTAATTAATTAAAGCCATCATCAGTTCTGACAAAGTAATTATTCTAAATTAATCCTTCACACATGGAACAATAAAAAAGTTAATTATTTTTAGACTTTATTGGTCATCTATAATCAAATTTAATTTTTTCCGGGACGTGAAGTAAACCGGCCGGGACACTGGGACTTTGTCTGAAAACCGGGACTGTCCCAGTCAAACCGGGTCGTCTGGCAAGCATACCCATAATACATATAAATAAAACCGAAATCTTACAAAATATATCAGCATCTCAATGGTGTACACCTTGAGATTGCCAATAATGTAAGATCTGATTTTTTATAATTTAAAAAATATTTTTTTGTTGTTACATTACAATTATTCATTCGATAAAGATCTGTGGCTGTAGGCTTAATGATGATGGCTGACGTTTCGGCCCGAGGTCTAGGCCGAAACGTCAGCCGGGGGCGAGATTTAAAATAAAAGAATATTTGACTGCATTCGTCTTGTTTTTTTCATGACTCCATCATCATTACAATTATTATTTGTTTCAGCTCTCAAGAACTGATGATGGCTTTATTTAATTAAAACAGAAACGTCTTCTCGAAATTTTTATTCTATAGAGGCTCTCCTTTTGGCTGACATCCTCTCTTCCTGTCTATTATTCTAAAAATAATTTTTTTTATATATTACATTTCTATATTATTAAATACCTCTAGGTAAAGCGCTTCAATTAATTTATTTTGGCTTTTTACTTCTTTTTCGCGTCTTGCTAATTCATCTTTAAGATCTGATATCATATAATTTTCATCTTGAAGCTATAAAGTAATTTTATTAGATATAACTGTACAAGATATTTAAAATCAAAAATAATAAAGCAATTTAAATTAAGATTGGTAGAAAGGATTAAAAGTCGGTTGGTTCTACATGTCTCTTCTTTAAATTGTATATGTATCTTAATTTGAAATAAAAATAATAGATAAAAGGGGCGGGCAGCCAGGTAATCAGTCTCCACGAAATAAAACTCTCTTAAGGAAACAGTTTTGGCTTTAAGGCTGAGAATGGCGTTATTTAATTAAAGCCAGAGAGTTTTATTTCGTGGAGACTGATTACCTGACTGCCCGCTCCTTTTTATATATTGTTTAAATACAACAGGCACTTTATTTCTTAAAATAGAGATATTTAAATTTTACCTTTTCTTCTAAAGAACATGTCCGAATATTCATTAATTTCAATTCATTTTTAAGATTCTTTATTTCCGCATTTTTATTTTTCAATGTTATTTGAAGTGTGTGAATTTGGTTTTGCAAACAGACAATAATATCCGAAAGATTTTGATTTTCTGTATTCATTTGATAAAATTTTTCATTGATGCAATACTCCTATTTAAAGTTGATTTAATCAAACTAAATTCTGTTAAAAGATTTCATTAAAACTAATAATGAGTGAAAGAAGGTGGGGGTACTTTTCAATTCAGAGCCCTATCTACTTAGAACTTATTTAGATAAAATTATATTGGTTGAGCAGCCCCTTAAGGTGCGCGTCTCGGGGTGCTAATTTTGGGACTTTCCAGCTGCCACAATTTTGAAGCTATCGACCTCAAATTTTTTTTAAATTAAAGCTATTTAAAATATCTACAACTTATAGAAGCCCTTTTTTTGATTTTCGAAAAAAAAAAATTTTTTTCTAGATTAATCGCATTAAATAAAATATATTTTAAAAAAAGGAGCTCTATAAGTTGTAGATAATTAAGTTAGTAATCATTGTGTTAAAGAATAATTAATTTTTTGCCTTTAATTAATTAGCTGGAAAGTCTAGAATTAAATGGAACAAGTTACGTGTTTTCCAATGGGGGAACACTAACGCCATCTGGTGCCGCCTCGAGTCAATCGTGCTTTAACGGTTTTTCGAGACGCGCACCTTAAGTCAAATCTGCATTTAATTCCGCATTGGAAAGCCGACCAAAAGTTGTAAAAACTCTTTTAAGTATCAAAGTGGCGAAAATATATTTACATTCTCTGCTATTGATTCTGATCTATTCAATAAATTTTTAAAAGAACTTTTCCCTGAACCATATTCATCCTATTTAGCTCATGGCAACATTTATAAATTTTTATGTTTAACTCAATTCAAGGGATATAAATAATAAAGTAAGATTATTTTAATAAAGCAAAAATGAAATCAGCCATTAAAAACCTGATACATTTAGAAACTTTATTGATTGAGGTCACTTTCCAAATATTATTTGTAAACTAAAAAAAAATATAACTTTACCTCTGATTGTAATTTTTTTGATTGTTTCTTAATTTCTTCGATAGTTGCAGTAAAATCATTAATCAATTGCTCCTTTTCACACATCTGAAGAAATAAAAAATTGTTAATGTTTAAAAGAGACAACTGTGATATTTACTGATTAAATAAAGGATTTTATCAACATATTTTAATTTTCAGATTTCACCAAATTAATGTTTTGAAAATATTTTTCTTCGAGTCTATGGACAAAAAGAACATGAAACTATTTTGAAATCACTATATTAATACAAGGAGGATTCTCGCAAAATTAATACAAGGAGGATTCTCGGAAAGAAACAAAAACTCAAAAGCTAATCAACTTTTGCAAATACTTTCGAAGAAAATTTTAATACAGCATAAATTATGGTAACTTATTTAACAAAATTTTGTTTCCTTATCAAAAATTAGATCTTTTTAATTTAACCTAATTGATCCAAAATATTTGGCAATGCTTAAAAGGATTTCTCAAAGTCCAAATAACCTCTTTGAAAATTCTTAAAGGAATATTCATCTCTCTATCATATCTCTTGACTACTGTATTGATATATACACTCGACCGATGTTTGATGTTTGTTACTCCTACATTAAATCCCTGAGGATCTTCTTGATTTTTCGATTCGTCCAGAGCAATCAAGAAGGAATATTCATCTATGCCCAAATCACTAAAACTGAGTTTTCATTCATGGTTGCTCTCCAGCATTGAATCGAAAGTCATTAGATAAAATCATCATATTCAATTTTTTTATTTTTGTTATATTATCTTATCAGTTTTTACCTCTTCTTGTAAATCGTCAATCTTTTGTAGAGCTAATTCATAATCTTTTAAATATTTTTTAGACTCCTGAAGATCTTTTTTTAAGAGTTCACGTTCTTCTAAAAGATTTTTAATCCTTTCTTTATAATCTTGAATCTGCAAATAACATATATCAGCAATGCAGTAGCTTAGAAGTGAGAAATATCATCTCTATCGAAAGTGAGTATCTCAAACGGTTAACATTGTTGAGAAATACAATTTGGTCAACTAAAAGATTTAAGAAATATTTTTTATCAATTACCTCATCTTCTCGCTTTGAATTTAATTCGCAACACACAGTCTCAATATATTGTTCATTTTTTTCTTTTTCATTTTCATACCTTAAAATCTGAAATATCAAAAAAAAAACATGTTTTAAAAAATACTTACAAAATTCTCAAAAATACAGTAATACCTTTTCTTGCAAAGCTTCAATATTTATTTTCATATCGCAAAGATTCTTATTCAATTCGACATTTTGAATGCGTAGATTTTGCGTTAACTCTTTTAGTTTATCAACCTAAAAAAGTAGGAGCAAAGTTAATTGAAAATTGAGACGGAATCAAAAAATATACTTTTAGGCAGGGACCCCAAGAGCGTTGCCCGGACCGTAAATATTTTAAATTTGAATAAGTTCGGTTCAGAGGAAAAAAAATATTTTTAAATTTGTTTTCATGAATCAATTAAGAGTTAAAATTTAGTGGCTGCCTTTAGGCCCCCCCCCCTTCAGAATAAGTATATTTATAATTTACTCTTACTTTAGTCTTCTTATTCTGAAATGCCCTTTTAATATGGCTAATTTGTTTTTGCAATTCTTCTTTTTCACTTTTTTGATCAGATAATTGCTGTT
This sequence comes from Euborellia annulipes, assembly GCA_023213315.1. NCBI lineage: Eukaryota > Metazoa > Arthropoda > Insecta > Dermaptera > Anisolabididae > Euborellia > Euborellia annulipes. Next base: position 51,135 of record JAKCPI010010990.1, on the reverse strand, counting down.
CAAGGCATTTTATTTTATTACAAAAAGTTGCCTTCTCCCCACATATATCACGCTGTAAAAAGAAATTAATAAGTAATCAATAGTTTATAATAATTAAATTTTTCAAGTTAATTATCTTAAGAGTAAAAATTATATATACAGCTTAATTATAAAAATGATTACGTATAATTTTGTATATTCAGCATGCATCAAATTAGATTTATAATTATTAGTTGATATAAAGCGTTCACTCTCTTCATTCTATAAAAAAAAATGTTAATTTTTATTAATCAGTCAAAAATTAATTTAAAAAATGAATTTATTATAAACTGATGAGGCCATCATATAAACGATTGGCAAAATTAGTAATATTGATTGATAATAAAAATTTAAAAAAAAATTATTACAGAATAACTCTCAGGTGGAGAAATTTTTTTCGAGGGGAGGGGGGGTTCTAGATCCAAAAGGTACCCCCCCCCCCCAATGAATAAATTTTAAAGAATATAAAATATTTTTTATATTTTCTAATATTTTTATTTATAATTTTTCGAAATTTCGGGCAGGAGATTTCGACCCCCATGGTTACGGCCCTAGAATCGGCCATATCAGTTATAATAAATTTAAATAATTAAGTTAATCAAAATTTAAAATAAAACAAATTTTAAAAACAAAAATACCATTTTATTTAATTCTTCATTTAACGCATTATTTTGTTCTGTTAAATCATTTATGTGAATAATTAATTGAGTTCGAATTTTTTCAATTTCCTAAAAAAATTTTTTTTATTTACCGTAAAAAAAAATTTATTTCGGTATTTTATTACCTGATGATTCCTAAATTCATGATTTTGTGCTTTTGAAATTATTTGCTCTTTCTCTGATTCTAATTGATAAATTTCTTTTTCTTTATTTTCTAGGCTTTGCTGGAGAGTATGCATATCATTTATCAAATTCATCATTTTCTGGTGCATTTTTTTAAATTTCACCTCCTAAAACAATAATGAACAAGTATACATAAACATTCCAATAAATAATTCAAACAAATGAAAGAAACTTTTGGTAAGTTTTGCCTTTTATAGTCAGGTGGTGATGATTTAGGCCGGTTTCACTCGGGGCGGATTCGAGGCAACTAGTTGATTCCACTAGTTGACAGGGCAAATGCAACTCTATAGAAATTGAATGAAATCCGCCCGACCCCTTTCACACGCAGTCAACTCATCCGCCTGGCGGATTCACGCCAGGTACATGTGCCTCTCACGTTCTCATCCCCATTGGTTGAATCAACTCAATTCAACTAAAATGCACTATCCGCAATTTGACCTTTCACATTAGTCAACTAGTTGCCTAGTGGATTCCATCGAACATAGAGGAAAAATATTTTGATATAGATTGTTTTGTCGATCTGACTCAGGCGTGGAGAGCAGTTGATTACATTAGTTGCCTCGTGTGAACACGAGTCTTCAGACTTCCAGGCAACTAGTTGAGTAAACTACTGGAATCAACTAGTTGCCTCGAATCCGCCCCGTGTGAATCCAGCTTTACTGTTTTAAGAGGACCGCCCCCATTGGTCAAAATAAAAAAAAGTAAAAATAATTTTAAATTCCAAGGAAAAAACTTGCTTACTATTCGCCTCTTTAATTAAAATATTTTATCAACATTTTTTCATTCCGGGCACTTACGCCCTTTATCTCTGCGATGTATGGAGGTGGGGGTAGATTGAGATTATCTTCCATTTTCCTGACAATAGGAGACTTTGGCATTATTGGATAATTTTTTACTAGAAGTTTGATTCGAACCCGACTTGTGTTGCAACTTTAGATGGGACCTTATTTCTATCTATCGAGGACCCATCTAAGCGGGTCGTTAATAAATTTATTTATTTTATGTAACTTACATATTCGTCTTTTAGTGCTTTTTCAACTTCATTTAATTCTTTTTTATAAGAATAGAACGATTCTCTTAATAATTCATATTCTTTATCTTTTAATTGTAAACTAGCCCTGTAATAAGAAAGGATTGATATATTATTCCATAATTTTTAGCTTCAATCATTCTTACTTACAAAAATTGTTTCTTTCGGCATTTATACATGCAGTGGTCTCTTTTATGTTTTACAACAAAACTGTAAAGTTTTTGTTTTTGTTTTGCAACTAAATTTGTAAGCATTGTCACCTGAAAATATTAATATTAATATATATATAAAGAATATAAAAAAATTAATTACAAACTTACTTTAGAATTTAATTCAATAATTTCTTCGTCTTTATTCGTTAATTCCTTTTCTATATTCGCCTAAAACATATTTTAAAATAATTTTTTGATAAATGTCAATATATATATAAATATATGTCAATATAATGAAATTTACAATTTTATTTAATAAAGTGATTTAAATTTCTAACATCAATATCAAGGGCGGATCCATAGAGGCGTTTCCTCTAAACGAGATCATCCAAAACATTTACTGGGAAAAACTCAGAAAAGATAAAATAAATTTTAGAACAGAGGAAATTGTGAATACCGAAATATAACATATTTTTTGGGGCGCATCAGCTATAATTTGATTGCGCTTCTAAAATTGTTTCATGAATCCACCTATAGCCTCTATATATGTATAATAAAAACTAAATTTAAATTTTCTATGTTTAGAAGCGATATTCTTCTCTCCTGCTTTATAAACTGATTAGCATAGAATTTTGATCAAGATGGGGTGGGGGAGCGAATACCCATCAATTAAGGAAGGGGTTCAGCTCCCCTCCTTTCCCCTAAAGTCGCCCATTCTTTTGAAAAAAAAATTGGAATCAAAAAGAGAAAGAATTTTTTTTTAAGTTTTTACTTTTAATATAATTTTTATTCTAACAATATTTTTTTTCCTTACTAATACTCAGATTAATTAAAAAATTTTTTTTTTATTTTAGAAATTGAATAAGAAGAAAATTCCATTGTAATATTAAAATCATTAACAACATTGCTACAGATAAAATAAGCAGACATTTTTTTAAATGTCTTATTATTTCCTATAGTAGTATAAATGTACATTAGTAGACCTATATATAAATAATATGTATATTAAATCTTTTGTGGTTTGTATTAATATTATTATAGGCGCTTTTAATTATAGACCATATTTATATTTATTAAAAATATAAATACTGTACTGTACAACGTTTCGACTGCTTATTCTGCAATCGTTTTCAAGTACTGTACACTTGCTTCGACTCCGCTAGAAAGTGGATAGTATTTATAATTTTAATAAATAATTAATACAAATGTGGTCTATAATTAAAAACTTCCATAATAACTATAAATCAATATGTTAAAAATTGAACAATTTTTTCTCTCAACATTTGTTTGCATTTTCGAACTTTTTTAAATAGGTTACTTATTATATTAATATTATTCTAAAAAAAAAAAACATGAGTATTTATAATAATTGATAATGAACCGACCTTGGCCGTTCTTGCAGCGGAAGCAGCTGCTGCTGTCGAGGATAAGCGATGCTCGAGAGACTCAACTTCACGTTCCATATGGAAAGTTTGATTGCGCAAATCGAGACATAAATTTCGAAGAGACTCAACTATCCGATCTTGTCTCGATACCTTTTGAAAAGACCATTTGATATGTTTTTAAATAATTCTTTATATACATGATTCTTCTAATAAGAATAAAAAATGTCAGGATTCCCATGTTTAAGAAAGCCATTAATTATGGAAGAGATTTTTCTATGACTAAGGGACGAAGAAATTTGGAATCTACAACCTATGACTTTGTTAATATTATTAATAAATTAATTAAAATAATAATTTTCTTTTGAAATTATTTACCTGATCATGACAATTTTGAAATTCATTTTCAAGATCTTCAAAATGTTGACAAAGTGTTACCCAGAATCGATGTTCAATCAAAAATAGCTGCAATGAATATTTAAACTGAGTGAAAAAAAATATTAAGAATATACTGTCAAGTTGCAAGCGTAATGCAAAACAAGCAAAGTTCGAAAATGCAAGGAAACAGAAGAGAATTTATTGTTGGTTATGTTTTTGAATTGAGAAATTTATTGTATAAAAATTATATATATACCTATATTTATAATTTATAATAAGACTTATTCCAAAATATATATATTTTGCTAAATCTATATAATTTTTCATTCTTTTTTTCGCAACTTCCTTTAAAAGTAAAAAATAATAAAAAATTTCAATATTAATTTAGAATATTTAGCTTGAAAAAATATGAGTGTGAAAGATATAAAAATAAAAAAAGCAAAGTATGGGTCAAATGAAAATTTAAAAAAAAAGGGCGAATTTAGGGAATTGCAAAGAGAAGGGTAGCTAGGAAACTTCTCTAGAGGCATTTGAAATAAAAAAATGATTTGAATTAATCTATGTTACTTGTGTTTTTCATAAAGCTATATATTTCTTAAGCTACATATGATATATATATATATGAAATTTATTTATTAAAAAAAAATTTTTTTTTGGATAAAGATGGAAGGTCAGGAAAAAATAAACAAAATTGTTGAGGCTATCGACCCACTAACTAATAAAACTGACTAGTCAAGTCCGAATTGAGGTATACATTGAATATTAATTCCTTATTTAAACATATAGATCTTATTAAGCTCTGTATGTTAATATTTAATACATGATCCGAACTTTGACTAGCCAATATTTTATTTACTCTTGGCTATGCCTATTTTTTACCGACAGAGTCAATATGACCATACGGATTTAAACCCAGGTACTTTAGCTATCTCCCAAGCGTGCTAATTTTGCATACCAATCACTGGAGTTTAGGAACCGACCGAAGTTTCGGTTTCGGCCAAAACCTGAGTTTGAAAAGATGGGATGAGATTCGCACTTGAAAAACAACTAAAATTGAAGCCGAAATTCGGTTTCGGCTGATAATCTAGTTTCGGTCGGACCATACTGGAGATCACTAGGTTCAAATTCCAAGGGCCATTAATTCTACCAGCAAAAATAAACCAAGATTTTTTTTTTTAATCTTTCATATTAACTTCAAAATAACTGAGAGAGAAATGCCAAAAAAGTGTACATATCATATGAATAGCCTCCTAGCGATTATTCTTTTTAGAGTAATAATTATGCTAAATTATAATATATTTAAAAAAAAATTGTTTTCAAAAGTAAATAAATGTATATTAATATCGAGCTAAGGATTATTAGATTACTTAGGATGCATAAATGAAATGTTAGTCGTGAGAATATAAAAAATATCTTTTTTTGTGTAACATGTTTTAATAGGATTAATAAATATTGAGTTTTAATATAAAGAATCACAACATAGTTGTCTTATGGTAACTTTCAAATTATAAAAATCATCGAGCAAATTATTTGAATTCTAACTTGCTGTCCAAAACATAAGACTAGAGGGCGACTTTATATATTTTTAATAAAAAAAAAATATGCAATATTTTTTAAAAGAGACTAGAAATGTTTGATAGTTTCTAAGAGAATTAATTGCCCTTAAGCCGTATTTTGGAAAGCTTTTTTAAGCTATTGTTAAGTAAAGCAACTAAGGATTTGTTAATCACAGACTTAGGTAACATATGGTGATCGTCTTTTATATAAATAATAATTATATTAAAATTTATTTAAAGAAATTAAAAAAAAATTATTGGTATTATTTGATATAAAACCAATGATCAAAATTAAAGGCACACACATGGTTACTCGATATTATTAATTCTGTTACAGATAAGGTTTTTAATTAGATAATTTTTTAATAATAATAAATTTTTTATCCCTATAGAAAAATATATAGATATAAAAAAAAATATTAACTTAGATTAATTAATAAAAATTAGGAAATTCATTTGGAAGACAAGTGTAATGTTCTTTTTTGAAAAAGAACTAAAAATTAATTAAGCTTAAAATGGAAAGGTCATTAAAGACCAAAATAAAAAATAAATATTTAATAATTTATAAGTTTTGTTTTAAACTTCAGATCTTAAAAGATTCAAGATAAGGGAGGAGTATAAATTCATACAAGCGTTTTCCAAATATTTTATATATTTATATTGTATTATATAATACCGGGAAGAACTCGGTACGATCATCTAGGGAACAGACATCATATGCCCACTAAGTTTGGAAATTATAAGCCAAAAACGTTTTTGCGCACTGCATAATATGCACAAAAAAAGGCCGAAAAAACTTATTTTTTAATTTGAAAGTTGTATTAACGCGGAAAAGTTGCGAATTATATAGACAAAAAAAAGGAAAAAAAAAATTATCAAAATCGGTTGAAATCTTCCGGTCGCGCTTAGACTCTAAAGTTTGACAAAGTATGAAAAAGCTTCAATTTTGTGATTATTTTTTTAATTTTTGAATTAGTTGTTTTGGTAATGTAATAATTTGTAACTCTTTCACTTCAAACATATTCAACTTCAAAAAGAGCCTAAAAACATTGTGATTTAATTTGGTTTAGATCATTTGATATCTTCTGGTCGCTCATAAACCCCAAAATTTGCCAAAATAATTAACAAGTTACATTTTTACGAGTTTTTTTTTTATATCTTTAATATACATTTTTTTAACGTAATAGTTACAGTATTTTTATTTTGAACCTAAGAACATTGTGTTTTATTATAGTGTGAATTCAAAAATTACAAAAATGAAGTTTTTTTCATATTTTGTCAAACTTTAGGGCCTAAGCGCGACCGAAAGTTGTCAGCCGAATTTGATAATTTTTTTTATTCATTTGTCTATATAATCTGCGCTATTACAACTTCGAATTAAAAAAATGAATTTTTTCGGCCCACCCTAATGCATAATATTTGAATTCAAAGCCCCAAATCAAGAGTACATGCACAGTATAGTGGATTTTAAGCCCTAAGGAATGTGATCAAGCTCAATGCCTCCTCCCAAGAAAGTTTCGACTTAAAAAAAAAAAGATTGAAATAAGCAAATTTATAGAACATAATAAATTCATAGGCCCTGTATTTTTTACTGCTGTGTAATGAGCCGTTGGCCTCATTTTGCCTTTTACTATTCAATTTGACTTGATTATGTTTATAACTAAAATAGATAATTTTAAAATTAAATATTTTTTATTTTCCACTTTAAGCGTAATTTTTATGAAGGAAAATTACACTAAATTAACAAATAACAAAACCATCATCTAAAAAAAAAAATTATAATAAATAAATTTAAAATCATTCTAGTTTTTCGTTTGTATAAAAAAGATTTAACCCCCATCCCTTATTGAAAAGAATTATTAATCAAATTCAAGCATAACTAAACATCGTGCACAGGATGCCGATTCCCTCCAGACCCTGAATTCAAAGACCATCCCCATCCACTCACGTCCTTTGATTGCATATCTTCTAATTGATTCTTCGTCATTAGAAGTGCTTGTTGTAGATTCCCAATTGTCGTTCTTTGATTCAGCATCTAAAATTAAATAAAATAGAAATTAACATAAAAGAGCATTTTTTTAACAATCACTTGTGTTTATTACCTGTTTTTGTTGGTGTTCTAGTCTTTGTTGTAAATTGGAATTTTCTATTTGGTAACTCTCATTTTCTTTATTAATTATATCAAAACGGTTTTGACATTTTGTAATCTCATTTCTTGACAATTCTAAATCTTGCTCTGCTTTTTCACATGTGTATTTTATAGAAGATATTTCTTTTTCTTTATTCGCTAGCTACAAAAATAACATATTATAAATAAATAAGAAATTATATAAAGATATTTAAGATATTATCTATATCTCGTATGTGAGCCGCGAAACAGAAATTTATATGAATTATTAAATATTTAATTATATAAAAATTATAAATACACGAGAATTCGATTAAAATATTATAAATATAATATTATTGTAAAATGAAATATATAATAAATGTTTCGTTTAGTTCAAAAACCCATCAACACTCATAGACTTATGGGGCCCTCACTCTTGCAAAAATGTGGTTCAAAATTTTGTGTAAAATATTGAGCTAGATTTTTGTACAAAATATTGAATGGTCATGGACCCCTCACACTAGACAAACATTTTGTACAACATCTAAAACTTTCGGGCCTCGGTGAAGTGGGTAGCGTACTGGTCTTTTATACCAAGGGTTGCGGGTTCGAATCCCATCTCATGCGACAATTTTTTTTTCAATTGAATTGGCTACCAATTCAGGTGAAATAACCGGGGTCTAAATGGCCTTCGCTGCCGAAAAAGACCTTAAATGAAAAAAAAATTCTTTCTAATATAGTCTACATGTTTTATAGAATACCTATATTTTTTTAGAATTTAGGGCGGGGGGGGGCACATATTCCCCCCCCCTGGCTTCATACCCTGTTAGCTACATACTTCGATACAATGGAGTAGGAAAGACTGTTCGTCTCCCTTCCCTGGTTTATTTATTTTCATAGGGGATTCCATTGATTCAAAAAAATCCTCCTGGGATTTGACCCCCTCCCCTGGTTAGATGTAGGCCTAGTACTATAAAATATTCTATATCCTACCTCTAATTTATAAAAATTGGTGGCTTGAAGTAATTTATTTTCAAGCAACATCTTTTCCTGATTTAGAGCTTCCTTTTCCTTTTCGTCATTAATTAAAAATTCATCTTGAATTTTTTTTATTTCTAATTGAAGAAGCTTATTTTCTTGAGAAACTTGTTCATATTTTTCTTTTATCTAGAAACAGAATAATTTAAGAGATTTTAAAGAAAGTGAAGTTCTGGCCATTAGTTTTTAATTATATTTAATTAAAATTCATAAAGTTTAGCTATAGGCCATTCGAAATTTCTACGTTTTAAAGAATAATAAACATCAATAGTATTGCTATTACTTACATTTTTATTTTCTTCTTCCAATTTCTTTCTATAGTGGGAAATGTCCTGAAAAATATTTATAGATTAAATCAGTGGTTTCCAAACTTTTGTTAACACGCCTCCCTTAAAAATATTTAATCGTATGACGTCTCCCCACCCCTCTTTTTATAAAATAATATAAACACAAAAATCTTTATTGTAAAAAAATGTATTAATACAAACTATTATATTATTTATTATTTTATTTATAAAAACTTTGCAATCATTTAGAAAATTGCTCGCTGTGGTTAATATTCGCGCCTCCCCTTAGACTAATAAAGCCGCATTTCCTTAGATTAATGATAGGCTCACTAATGCTTAAAGGAGAATTTTTTATGAAAATATTTGAGATAATTACTTCACTATTTTGGTAATCCTTCTCATAAGTTGATAAATTCATTTGCGTTTTATGTCGAATATTAGTTTTGACGAATTCCTTTCGAGATTTAGCAGGAACAGAAAGGGAACGTTTTTTTAAAAATCTTCTTGAATTCTTCGGTGAACCCTTTTCTTCAGCACCAAAACTTATCTGCAATTTTTTTTTAAATTAAAACAAAAACACCGAGTCTATGAACTTCATATATTAATTTAAAAAATATGCTTTACTTTTCTTTTAGAAATAGAAAGAGGTGTTCCTTCAATTAACTAAAATAGTGAAAAATTATTTAAAATTAGGATGATAAAATTGGAAATAAATTTAATTATCATACCTTATTCTCAAAGAAGCCTTTGGTATTATTATTATTATTATTCTGAAAGCAAATTATTTTAAATTTAATTATAATAATAATAAATTATATATTTTCATTATGATAATAACATCTTAAAAGAGCCAAAAATTTCCATTCGACTACTTTCAAATCCTTAGTTTGTTTTTTTTGTTATTTAAATGTTCATAAATAGAAAGCAGGAGAGAGGAAGTTTAAAAATAACCTTGGAGTTTGAGATGAGAGAGTGAAGAAGAGCAGGAAATGATAGAATAGAAGGAATAGTCCCTCCTTGAATAGACCAATTAATGAGTTAATGATGCTTAACGAATTAAAGTGAATGATTCTTAATGATATAACTTAAAAAGCGGGATAAATGAGAGAAGATATAAAGAAAAGAAAGAAATGCATAATGGAAACCAAGAACTGAATAATAAAGAACAGAAAAGAATAAGAAATAAGGATTTATTGTTATAAGCATTGAAAATAAAAATACAATTATTTTTAAAATAACTAAACAAAGAAATAAATAGCTATTAAGAAACAAAAAAATCACATATGAAAAATATTTTAATATTTCTGATATGATACCCAACACCTTTATAAAAAAAGCCCATCACCAACAGTAATAGCAAAAATCGCATTACACAGTGGTTTTATTTTTACATTAAAAAGCAATATAGTAAATAAATAGAAATAAAAAATAAGATTCCTCAAAACATTACGAGCATGCGAGTCCAGGACCACTTAGGAATTTTTGTGATTAAAGCGCATAGAACGTCTTCTTTTTAGATGCTCTACCTGTAAAGATGTTGCATGTTCGGAGGTTTTAACGGGTTCTCCACTTCCATTGTTTTCAAGACGTTCAGGCACAAAAATACTTTCTTTTTCTTTAATAATTCTAGATTTGTCGCCTGAACCGCGTTCAATTAATGAAAACTATTGTGAAAAATTTATAAAATTATTATATTTTAATTCTTTGTGAAAGAAAAAATTTATTTTTTTCTCAAATAGCTATATTCAGGAATGCGGAATCAGAAGTATAAGAATGGCTTCACTTATAGTTAAAACCTGCCGATTAAGGTATTAGATTTTTATTTTTCATTTAGGAGCCTTAAACAAAAATTCTTTTTAGTTGGTCGAAATATATTTTAAAATTGAGAAGCCGGAATTTATTTGTTCAATTCCGCAGTCCTGCTTATAGTTATGTGATCTTTAAATAAGGAATTAATAAAACAGCATAATAGTCCAAATTAATTTTTCGGTTACAAGCATAGATTACATTTTGGCTTGAGGACTTTTTAACCAATTTTAGAGTAAAATGAGCGTAAAAATTATTGTGATTGTCCTTATGACCTAGCACAGGGGTGGCCAACCCAAATGATCTTGCCGGCCACTTTGGAAATGCGTCATAACCTCGCGGGCCGCTTATAATTAGTTTTTGGGGGTAAAAAAATAAAATAAATATATTTCAAGGAGTAGTGGCTGAATGTATAAAAATTTATAATAAAGACAGCCAAAGCAAAATAAAGAAAATTTTTTTTTTTTATTGAACAACAATGTCGAGGTTTCGGTCAATTTTTCGGGCCTTGATCTGGACATGTGTTTTAATTACCTCGAGCTTCTCTAAGGACTCTTGGTTGAGTTATGGTCACTCTGGAACCAGAAGTCAAGTCAACTGACAAAGGTTCGCACCTATGTCAAAGAACTGTCAAGAGCCTCTAAGCTCGAGAAAAACAACACACATGTTCTGATGAAGGCCGGAGGAAACCTTGGAAATGTCATTGTTGTTCAATAAAGCAAAATTAAAATTTTTTACTTTATTTTGCTTTGGCTGCCTTTATCTCTTCATTATAAAATAAATATATTTTCTGTGTGATGAAACTCGCGGGCCGCAAAAATGTTCAAGGTGGGCCGCATGCGGCCCGCGGGTTGGCCACCCTTGGCTTAGCATATTGCAATTTGTAAAGAAAAAGATTATTTAGTTTTGTATTCTTGCTGTTTTTTTAACCCCTAAGAAGTGTGATTCTAAAAAAAAATTTATTATTTTAATACTTTAGCTCTTGCGATTTTTAATTCCTTTCTTAATTCACGAATGATATCGTCTTTGAAATGTGTTTGCATTTCTGCTCGACGACATTGTTCCTCAAGCATATGTAAATCTTTACGAAGATTTATTATCTGATCATGTTTATCGGCCACTTCAGAAGTCAAAGCCAGACGTATATCCCGAGTATACTAAAAGGATTTCATCCGAAAATAATTTTATTTTGGTTTACAACAAACAAAAAATAATTTATTTAATAAAAAAAATTTAAAGAAATCCAGATTTAAAAAGTGGTTAGAAAGTTTGGGAAGAAAAATATATAGGGAAATTAAACAAAAAACAAAAAAGTCATACAAACAAGGTACATTACTAATATACAATATAATATTAAAGAAAATGTATCAATATATGCCGGTCCTAAAGGGAAGTAATTGATTATCGTAACGGGACGTCATTTGGGATGCAAATGCCCCCCTGAGCTTAGCTCCTACATACAAACAAATTCGCACTCTCTCTTTAGAAATAAGTATAGAAGATGGTATAGATAAAAATATAGAAGTATATATATATATATATATGTTTATATGTATATAAATTAAGTACCACAGGAAGTAAAAATCTTTTTGCCCCCCCCCCCCCCCAAAGCAAAAACTGAAATGACATCAGTGATAACCAGGATTCTTGTTTAGAATTCCCAACTAAAATTTTTCCTTTAGTTTATTTGTATACGGCTCTTTTATATTTAAATTTACTATTTTTTTCATGATTTATTTTTTGTTGATTTGGAATTGATAGGGGGCGGGCTAGGGGGGCTGTAGCCCTCAGAAAGCCTTAACTTAGACTAGATATTTTGCGTTCTTAAAGAAATTGAGTAAGAACTATTTTTATATATATTTTTTAAATTATTGTGAATTGTTTTTTAAACATTCAAATTTCCAGCCCTCCCCCCCCCCCCCCAAGTTGTCTCATTAAAAAATTTCAGCCCTTCCTCCAAAACAAATTTCCAGGACCGCGCCTGCATAGAACATGTCTAGAAAAATAATAAGGTTAGCAAAAATTCCAAGCATAAAAAAATCTCAAATTCAGATCGTGGGGAATACCCATTTATTTAGTACTGACTTTAAGACTTTTTAAACTCTGGATTTCTTAACAAAATATCAGAAATGAACTCCAAAACCAATATAATTTAAGAACATAAGCCTCCTTATCATTCGATTTTGTTTCTTACTTTATCCTTATCCTCTAGTCGTTTATTAAGATCTCTGGACTCGTCTAATGCTCGGACAAGATTTCGTTTTACCAAACCAATTTCCTGTTCTAATTCATCTTTATTTTCTAATAAATTATGATATCGTTCCTCCGATTCCAAAAGTTGTTTCTTCAAAAGAATTAATTGAAGCCGTTGCTCATTATATTCTTGACCCAAATGTTCCAAACTTTTGGACTCATCCAATGACTATTAATTAAAATAAAGAAACAAATGAAAGTAAAAATCATAGAGAAAAGTATAAAACTTGCTAGAAAAACTTTATTAATTTGTCTATTTGAAAATTAGATTAGACTGAAAATTTCAAGATTAAAGAGAAATAAAAAATATAATAGAAATATAGGAAGAAAATTTGTTAATTATAAATATAGAATAGTATAAAAATAATATAAAGATCAATTAAAAGTAATAAAATGACTTACATGTGAAGAAAGATTATTTTTGGTTTGTAATGATAAATTTTCAGAAATTCCTTTATATTTATTGATTAAATTGTTTTCTGATTCAACATTTCCTTGACCGACTTTAATCATATAAGTAACCTGAAAAGTAAAAATAATTAAAATCAGTTAAAAAAAAAAAAAAATTTGTATACTAACTTTATTAGAAGTTTCGGATAAATTATCTCTTAAATGTTGAAATTTCTTTAAAACCTCTAAAATTTGTTGATCTTTAAGTTGTAATTGACGCTTCATTTCTTCTAACTCTTGTCGCAGATTACTAGAGAAAATATAAATTTTAGTGTAAAATATAAAAAAATAAAATTAAAATAATAATACCTTATAGAAGGATAATATTTTGATTTCGATTCTTCTGTAGTTTTAATTTCTTTAAAGGCCTAAAAATAAATGTTCAAAAATTTCTAAATTTAAATAAATAATGAATATTTGATTGTTTTTTTTTGACTGAAAGGTACTTAGTCCGATTTAAAGAAATTTTTTTCACTACTTTCATATGAAATATGAAAAAAACAAAACAAACATTTAAGGTGAATTCAAATTCTTCACCATCTACAAGAGTTAAGTATTCAATTATCATAAAATAACATTTCATTTGAAATCGAAAGCAAGTTCTCCTGAGTCCAAAAAAATTTCATTTTGAATTACTAATTTTTTAATGAAGGTTTTTAGATAATGATATTAATGTTTGACTAGGCCAATATTATATATATATATATATAATATATATTATTTATTAATATGAACCTAATGATAAAATTCCCAGTTTCCAATATGCATTTTTTTTTATAAATATATGATAAAAAATACATAAAAATAAATAATTTTATAATATTTATTAAAAATAAAAATTTGAAAATTTTTAAAATTGGGAGATGTCTTTAGTGAATAATTAAACTCCTTTAATGAAATGGTACCTGATATGATTCGTTGTCGTTGGATCTGTAAAAAAAATTGAAAAATCATCTATTTTATAAAAAAAAATTAGATAAAATAGGAAACTGACATTTGTGATCCAAATATATCTTCATATGTCACTTCAGTAAAATGTAATCCATTTGTGTTCCAAGACCCCGTCTCTTTTGCTCTGTGAATTAATTCGAGAAGATTTAAAACATCATTTTCCAAATTTAACATTCTTCCTCTCAGACATTCATCATTTAGATTCTTATCCACTGTCTTAAAAAAAAAAAAAAAAACATTTTTAAATAATAAAAGTTCATAGAAATTACAAATAGATAGAAAGTTTTTAGTCTTCATACGCCTCAAAAAAGGATCACTAAAAAAAATATACTTGTTTTTACTGCCATCCAAGTAAAAATGCTCCTGTTTTGATATTTTTTTTTTAGGCACAAATTTATAATAAACGAGTTGTATCTTTCTCTGACCCATCAAAAAATCTCCACCAATCACATAAGCTTATATGAAATTTATTTATAGAATCTTATTTATATAACCACCGCCAGAGGCAGGAAGGGTTGTAACCCCCCACCTCCACTTAATTTCAAGCCGCTCTCTCTCTATCCGCCTCTTGTGCTAGGGGTCAAGGGTTCGCATCCCGTTTATTTCAATTTAATTATCTCCCAATACTATAAAGGGGCCATCTTCAGGGCATATGTTAATTTTTTGAGAGAGATTGTCAAAATTATAAAATAATTGAGAAATATTGAGCCTATGGGCTTCGTGTCTGGACGTTCTCCACCAGTATATGATCTAATAGCGTAGAACGTCCAGAGACGAAGCCCCATGCGCTCAATTTTTCTCAATTATTTTATAATTTTGACAATCTCTCTCAAAAAATTCATATATGCATTGAAGATGACCCCTGTATAGGAGCCGAAATGAATTTGCCCACAAATAGAAAATTTTTTAAAGTGGCTTTCAATAAATACATGCCCTATTCCCAGCTGCCTTTTTGTTGTGATACTACAAGTACTTTTCAAAGAGTAGATCAGTCTTGAAAATTTTGGAAACCTTTCTGGTATTGAAAGGCCTATAAAAAGTTTCTCAGAATGAGAAATCAATTGTTTTTGTCAATTTTCCAAATGATGATCGTTTATTTTTTTAAGTGGTTTTTTGAAGGGTGCATGAAGAATTCTTTGATTAAGTATACATACCATGGAATCTGTTTTATTGTTAAATTCTTGAACTTTAGATATATATTCATAAGCAGAGGTAGCAGATTGCCTTAATTTGGTTTCTAATAACTGAACTCTTTTGGCAGCTTCTTCTTCTAATTGTGTCACAGTCTGAATAAGTACTACATTTTGCTCACTTAGATCATTAATCCATTTCTTTAAAGTATCAATTTTTAACTTAAATAAATTAAAGCATTATTAATAAAAATGTAATACTTTTTAAATTCTATTACAATTTTAATTACTTCATAAACGTCAGATTGATTTGTTTCTTCATCAAGGAGTTTTAATCTGGCTTCATGAATTGCATTGATTTCATTAAAAAAGTCTAAAGTTTTATTTTCGTCACAAATACAATCATCTAAATGTCTGGAATCGAGATCGAAATTTTTATTGTCCTTGCCACAATTGCAAGTTTCCATTGCAGACATGTCCCAAATTAATTAAGGTAGTCTAAAGAAAAACAAAATTAAGAGATTTTTTCCGGTAGAGAAATGTTAAGATACAAACATATTTGTTGACATTGTCATTTGAATAGGTAAAACTCTGTTGCTTTGACTTAAAAGAGCTTTAAATAAATATTTAACCCTATTTTTAGCATGATGAATGAATGATCAAAGCTTGGTGGTTCAACCTTTTCACTCTAGGGAGCACTTCTATCGCTATTAAAAAAATCCACAATTTTTCAAGACTGTAGGCTATTGATATAGTGGCCTCAAATTTATATACGATATATGAAATAATAAAATAGATAGTTTAGAATTTCTAGGAAAAATGGGTTTAACGAGCAGCCTTTTAATACGAGACAAATCAGAAGTTTGCTCGGACCCAATGAAGGGCGGATACAGAGGTGTTTCTCGGGGGGGGGGGGGGGAATCTGGTTGGACTCGTGTGACACCGACAGCACACTATTTTTTCTTAATTTCGGTAATTTAAAGGCGCTTTATGTACTTGTTTGCCAGAATATAAATAGAAATCAAATTTTTAAAATTTTATTTTAAAAATAAATTTTTTTTCGAAAAAAAGTATTTTTTTCAAATATCGGGGGGTAATTACTCCCTTTACCCCCTCCCTTGTATCCGCCCTTGGACCCAATATAGAGAGAGATCATCAATATAAGATTTGTCCCTGTAGAATGGGGAGGGGTTGTTATTTTTTTCTAAGAGACTCTTCTGTTTGACCTTAAGCATATCCTTTGGAAATTCTATGGTTAATAATATTCAGAGGCGTACCGAGGCAGTTGGGGGCCTGGGGCGGCACTAGAAGCGGGGGCCTTATATTGAATTTTTTTTTTTTTGGGGGCTGCTCATCTTTAAATATCCTTCTCCTCCATACACAAAAATATTTTTAAAATACCGTATATCCCTGAATCCCAAGGGCCCCGGGGCCTCTCAAAGAGAAATTTTCATTAAATTTTGTTTTTACTTGAGCCTTGAGGGCCCCGGGGCCTCTCAAAGGGAAATTTTCATTAAATTTTCTTTTTTTTATCTAAATTTTTCCATTTTTACTTGAGCCCTGAGGGCCCCGGGGCCTCTCAAAGAGAAATTTTCATTAAATTTTGTTTTTTTTATCTAAATTTTTCCATTTTTACTTGAGCCCTAAGGGCCCCGGGGCCTCTCAAAGAGAAATTTTCATTAAATTTTGTTTTTTTTATCTAAATTTTTCCATTTTTACTTGAGCCCTAAGGGCCCCGGGGCCTCTCAAAGAGAAATTTTCATTAAATTTTCTTTTTTTTATCTAAATTTTTCCATTTTTACTTGAGCCCTAAGGGCCCCGGGGCCTCTCAAAGAGAAATTTTCATTAAATTTTGTTTTTTTTATCTAAATTTTTCCATTTTTACTTGAGCCCTAAGGGCCCCGGGGCCTCTCAAAGAGAAATTTTCATTAAATTTTCTTTTTTTCATCTAAATTTTTCCATTTTTACTTGAGCCCTAAGGGCCCCGGGGCCTCTCAAAGAGAAATTTTCATTAAATTTTGTTTTTTTTATCTAAATTTTTCCATTTTTACTTGAGCCCTAAGGGCCCCGGGGCCTCTCAAAGAGAAATTTTCATTAAATTTTGTTTTTTTTATCTAAATTTTTCCATTTTTACTTGAGCCCTAAGGGCCCCGGGGCCTCTCAAAGAGAAATTTTCATTAAATTTTGTTTTTTTTATCTAAATTTTTCCATTTTTACTTGAGCCCTAAGGGCCCCGGGGCCTCTCAAAGAGAAATTTTCATTAAATTTTGTTTTTTTTATCTAAATTTTTCCATTTTTACTTGAGCCCTAAGGGCCCCGGGGCCTCTCAAAGAGAAATTTTCATTAAATTTTGTTTTTTTTATCTAAATTTTTCCATTTTTACTTGAGCCCTAAGGGCCCCGGGGCCTCTCAAAGAGAAATTTTCATTAAATTTTCTTTTTTTTCATCTAAATTTTCCCATTTTTACTTGAGCCCTGAGGGCCCCGGGGCCTCTCAAAGGGAAATTTTCATTAAATTTTTTTTTTATAAATATATGGGGGCCTATGCCGGCTCGGGGCCTGGGGCGGACCGCCCCCCTCGCCCCCCCTCGGTACGCCACTGATAATATTTAAATCAAATGCAAATATTTTTAAAATACAATAATTCCCAAGTCCAAAAAATTACATCTCCGGCCGCTTTAGAGAATATTTGTTCTCTCTCCTGGAGCACGTTTAATCTCTATAATCCATTATAGCCTCAACCAGGGATATTTCTTTTAAACACTGAAAAAAATTGTTCTTGGAAGCGTGCCCTCTTTGTCTGACACCAAGGATGGACCTCTTAAGTTCCCCCCTAACCCTACCCCCCCCCCTGGTCCTGGTTGAAATAGACAGTCTAGGATGGAGACCAATTAAATAAGGAAGGAGAAATATATTTAATATATATTATTACACTCATTAAGGCACTTGAATTATTTAGATGAAATACATGTATATTTATAAATATGAATTAGAACAAAAACAGGATAGCCTGGAGGTTTATTAATTTATTAGATGTTAATTTTAAAAGCACTTTCAAGTGCAGAATCATTTGATTGCTTTAGCTCTTATATGAGTAAAACCTCTGAGCCAGCCTTGTTTATAATAAATTAACTATAATTTACGAAAAAACCCATTTTAGAAAATATACCAAGGCTTTTGAATAAAATTAAATTCCAGGTATGTAAAAATAATAATTCCTATTATGTATCTAGGAGGATCCAAGAGTAACGTTTTTTGTTATTTAATAGATTTTAGAAAAGAAATTATGTAAAAAAATTACAAATTAATATTTTTTAACAAATGAACCGAATCTTTCAACATATTTATCCCATTGTGCAACCAATTATCTCGTACCGGTACATAAAAAGAATATTATCACTTGTGCACGACCGATTTGATTTTATCTGAATCGAAATGTTGGGCCTCTAGAAATTTATTTCATTGGTAATCACTCAGTTTAGGGGGATTGCTGAAAATGACTAGATCGTGATCAGACTGCTCTATACCTAAAGACAAACTCTTAAAGAGGATGTCAACATGGAAAAATCTATCTAGAAAAAACGAGAAAATTGTAATTAGCTATTAAATATTCTTACAAAAAATGTTAATTGATCTTTGATCCTTCCTTATATTATTTAAAAACTAACAGAAAACCATTTCCATTAAAATAAAATAATTCATTTACAAACAAAATAACAATATATAATACAAATCATTTCATCACATTATGAATACTATAATATTTACCTAGTATTTTGTTATTTTTACATAGATATATGAGTTTATATAAATTTAATAGGAATAAAATAATATTTTTTCATCTAACTTATTTTAGAAATTTATAGAAAAAATAAATTTCTCTTATTATTATTGGATGAGCATTTAATATATATATATATATAGAATGTAAGTCCTCGCTCAACGAATAAAAACTATTTTTATAATTTTTATAACATTTTAAGTACAGTGAGCGCCACAATTAAGTCCCCACCTGGGAGGTAGAGCTATGGTATAGTGAAATAATTTCAATGGCCGAAAAGGTCAAATAAAATCTGGTACAGATGATTTTATTTTACCTTTTCAAATTTAAAATTATTTCACTATATTCCATATAATATACCATATACTTAAGGGGGCCCTTACACGAACAGTCAGATTGTCAGTCTGACTGAATCAGTCCAACCGTCAGTATTTTCTTCATTCAAGTATAATTTTACACTTATAATTCAGACTACCAGTCAGAATCAAGTTCTTTTTAGCTCATTCGACTGTGGGAAGCCACTAATTTTTCTTCTTAACTAAACTAACTTAGTTCCCTACCATTAAGTAACAATGAAACACCAAAAGAAAACGGCCATCAGTCCTTCATTTTTTTCAGTCTTGCCCATACACGTTCAGTCAAAACGCCATTTCGCTCAAATACTGACAGTATGACTGATCGTGTAAGGGCCCCTTTAAGCCCCTAACTCCCAGGTGGGGACTTAATTGTGGCGCTCAGTGTACATCCCTTTGGAGAGCCTTTCCTCCTCTTTACTAAGTTTCAGATTTCAATTAGTTATCCGAAGGCGTTGTTCAATATAAATTTCAATTAGTGTAGCCTATTTCCAAAATAATGAATATTAATTTTGATTTCAAAATAATAAGAATTTGTTTAATTTCAAACTAAATTAAAAACATAGTTTATAAATTCAGATTCTATTAATATGATTTTTTGTTTAAAAAATAAATCTCGAAATAAAAAAATAAATAAATATCATAATTTTTAACAAAATTATGAACTAAAACGATTTTATATAAAATAGTTTTAATAAAAGGAAATTATTGCACTTTATACTTATTTGAAAATAATCCCTAACATCATCTAATATTGCAGAAATAATACATACACTATTCACTATATATTGCTGTATCAATACATTATTGATGGAATAATAATTTAGAATATTGATGTAACATACATATATATATATATATATATATATATATATATTTGTATATGTGTTGATTAAAAGAGACTTTCTTTTAGTTAATTTTTCAAGAAAATAGTTTATTGTAAATGGGTATATCACTGAAGCAATTGTGTAATATTGGAATATTTGGATAATATGTAGAGCTATTATATATATACAGTATATAACTGTTATATATTTATAGTCGTCGCCATGGGAGTAACTAAGGAATTTGGCTGGGGCCCTCCAGGGCATGGGACCAATCATTCTCCGGGCGGCCTGGAAGGCCCCATAGTGACTCAATTTTTCTTGGGTCTGGGAGCTTTCTGGGGGGGGCGGGGGAGGGGGCTCATGGTCGTCGCCATTGTGATTTTAGCGAAAAGGAGCTTGAAAATAACACGTTATACTCTGTGAGCAGAGCAAAAAAAATAGATATAATTAATATTTACTAGATCATCATGAGTACATATCAGCTAATCCGTGGTTCGACTCCGGGCGGCATCCCTATCTTTTTTGCCTGTTTGATTTAGTAAATATGAATTATATGAATTTTCTTCACGGACCCATGATTCCGTGATATATATAATCTTTTATTTAAAAAAATAGATCTTAAAGAATTTCTACCCTCATCATCTCCCAAATATTGCCCAATCTGCCTATACCAGAGCTATACTATCTAAAAAAATTGCATAGCTATTGCAAAATAATCCAGCCAGGGCCGTGCTTAGGGGGGGCGACCGGGGCCTTTGCCCAGGGCGCAAATTTTGAAGGGGCGCAAGTGCAGAAAAATTTTGGGTTCCGCGGGAGGCAAAAATTTAGAGTCTCTAAAAAAAAGGTAAAATATTTTTACGGGCGGAAAAAAATTTTGGTTCCGGGGGCGCCACACGTGAAAAAATTTCGGTCCCGGGGGCGCCAAACGGGAAAAAATTTTGGTCCCGGGGGCGGAAAAAATTAGCGTCTCTAAAAAAAAAGGTAAAACATTTTTCCGGACGGGAAACATTATTGTGACAATGTAAAAAATATATACAAAGGGCGCTAAAGGACTAACTTGCCCCGGGCGCTAAATAACCTAGGCACGGCCCTGAATCCAGCAATAATGAAAAATGAATCCACTTTATATATATCATAGAGATAATATTTTATACACTCTATTTCGATTGAACAATTGTGTTGTTGTAATATCATTTAGGATTTACAATTGTTTTTAGGAAGTAGAAGTTACAAAGCAATACTTTTTAAGTGGTAATATTCCTGCAATATAGACAATATGTGATGCTCTTGGAGCTAAGAGAAATTTTAAAAAAATATTAATATCATAAATAAGTCCTATTTGATAAGAGCAATTTATATCTATAAAATACAAGCATCTCATTTAGTAAGTTCGATGAAAATTGCGTCTTCATCAGTCCCATAAGCTCTTCGAGCTTTATCCATAGATGAAAATGAGGTGATACAGATACCTAAAGAAATTTATTCAAAAATATAAAAAATCCTTTTAAATTTTATTAAAATTAATTTCTTACAATCATTCCACGATGGATTTCGATATAAATATTTTCTTTTTGAAAGATTATATCCGACAAGAATTATATAATGACCTAAAAAAAAGAAAATATTAATTCAAATCACATAATAGTATATTCAAAAGGTTAATTTAATACCCAAATAAGAATTTTCTTGGTATGCCGTTTTTTTAGTTTTAATATTACAAATATTGCACGAAAGAAGTGATGAATCGACTAATACAATAACTGGACCAATCTTAGCGAGATGAATAAGAATATTTTGATGTGTTACCGAACCCTCAATTATTAGAGGATTTTTCTCTAGAGCAGCTTTTGCGAATTTTGCATTTACTCTTTCTTCATCCTATGAAAAATTTAATTTAATAAGATTAATGAAATTTAATTTAATACTTATAAAAAAAAGTTAGATTGTTAATATAGGTCATTGACACAGCATTGTTCCTAAAAGAGGGGGACCAATAAGAATCTATTCGGCACTACTTACTCGAGGGAGTATACTTCCGTAGAACTCTTCATGCTCATATTCTGGATTGACTCCTAACATTGTCGTAAACATAAAATGTTGAACTTTAAATCGTTTTAATAAATAACATAAATCTATAGTCCATGTTGATTGGAAACCTTCTTCCTCACATATCTAAAAAAAATTACCATTTAAAAAAAATTAAAATTAAATATAAATTGATTAGAAATTACTTTTTCAAGATTATCTATTAAATATTTTCTATTTTTTGGATTGAGAACCATCGCAACACACGACACTCCACAATCCCAAGTGAATCTTTGTTGAAAATGTTCCAAAGGAATTTCATGCGATGGGGGAATTGCTAAAATAATAAATCATTAGGTAGTTGAAGATTTTATTTTGGGTGTAGTTTAATTAAACATTTTTTATACTTTGTATTTGTGTCTCAAATTTATTCATTATGATATTTATTTTACTTTAATTCGAAAATAATAAACTCATATTTTTAATTATGAATATGTTCTCTCATTAAAATGAATCATTTTTAAAATTTCAAGTGTAGCTTTTCTTAAATTATTTTCTTAAATATCGACCTAAAACAAAAAAGAATTATGAAATCATAAAAAGTCATTGTTTTATAAAAGATTTTTCATAATTATATTATATTTTATATTATTTATAATTAATAATTAAATAAAATGAAATGACAACTACAAAACAAATTAAATATTTGTAAAAATTACCTCCAGGAATATTCCTGTAAAATAATAATACCAACAAAAAAAATTTCTTATCGGAATGTAACTCAAGTGTTACATTCACCTCATGTCATGCCTATTATGACATCTCGCAAGCAGCTCTCAAGTATATATATATATATATATATATATATATATATATATACCTGTTAATACCAAATACCATTCTAATATTATTATAAAAAATATTTTAAATATTCATTTTTTTAATTTTAAAATAATTAGAATTAGAAAAATATTTTTATCATATTAAAAATATTTTATATTAATTTTTTAAAAATTAAATTTTTCATAATACATTAAATATCTTAAATTTTTAAACTACTTACACTTTTTATATTTTCTAATTAAATTTTAATTAAAAAATAATTTAATAAATATTGTTGTTGTGGCTGTTGAGTTAGTGTATTTTGAGGAAGGTTTGCAAATGCAGAGATAACCTTGGCTGCCAATCTATGTAATTGCAAACCTTCCTTAATTTAATAATAAAATTCAATGGGTAATTAATGATTTTGAATTAAGGTAGAGGTTCATTTAATTAATGTCACTTGTATGAAATAATATCAGTCTAAGAGTTCAAAAATCTTAATTTTTTGCTCAATACAGCATCTGATTCAAAGCAGAGTGGTAAAACCAGGGCAAACCATCAACTTGTTGTTCCAAATGTGGGATTTCCTTCCTTTCTCAAGCGTAAAAATGTATTTCAATCAATCAAAATTATTAGGGTTAAAATGTCTATAAGGCCACAGGTGACAATAAAAGATCTTAAAAAATACAAACTTTATTAGTATATAGAGTAATAATTTTAATTGTTTTTCATAGGGGCCTATACAGGGGCGTATATAGAAATTTTTTTCGGGGGGGGCCCGAACTCAAAAATTTTTCTGCGGAAAATTTTTTTTTTTAAGAAACTATATTTTTTTCACACGAAATTTTTTGCGGAACATTTTTTCTATTGCGAAACCAAAGTTGTCCATCCTGCGGAAAAATTTGTTGCGCTGATGTCTGTATATCCCTATATATGTATATGTGTTTGGAAAATTTCGGGGGGGCCCGGGCCCCCTCGGCCCCCCCCCCATAAATACGCCCCTGGGCCTATATGAAGATGAGAGAGGTGTCAATATCAAGGCCTAAATGTGTTTATTTAATTAAAAACAATAAATTAGGATAATTAGAAAATGAAAGAGGCAGTTAAAATTTGAAGATGTAAAAGGCAATTAATAAACCCCCATTTTATGTGGTCGTAGTTAAATAAAAAAATGTCTATAGCTTTATAATTGATTGAAAAGACAAGTTTTGATTTTTCCACAAATCCAACGAAAATTAAGAGAGATATAGCGACTTTTTGAAAAGCGAATCTGCGCGTGAAGAAAAGCCTAGACAAGAGTGAAGCGAGGCTCCCTGGCTGCACTCTGGGCGCCGATCGAATTAGAAAAAACAAATTGATGCTCTCCCATCATTTGAATTGCCAAATTGATTGATTTCATCTTTTTATGCTTTTATAAAATTTTATTCGAAACTTTTTTTAACTATAAGAATAAAAGACTGCATATTTATCTATAAAAAATTCAATCCTTTGAGAAAAAATAAAATTTCAAAATTTTTTGTCTTCAATCAAAGAGATTTCTCATAAATATATTAAATTTAAATCTTTTACTTTTTAGATTAAAATCATATATATCATATATAAATCAATTATTTAGATGCCCTTTTAAAAAGTACATCAGTAATACTTTGTGAAAATTGTTTGAAGTACTCAAATCATTAGGGCTACATCTAAATTAAAATTTACACTTTGATATTTAACTACCCTACAGTAATACAAGATCGAAATATCGCTTGTGTTCAAAAAAATATAACAACCATGTAATGATGAAGAATTGAAAAATTTTACATCTAACTAAATATATAACTATAAATTTATTTGGCAATATTCTCTGACTTAATTAATTTTTTTTTTCTCGTTCAATTTTTATAATTCTTCCAAATGTTCAAAAAAAAAAAAAAATTAACTTTAAATTATTATTTTTAAAAAAGAGAAAGAATTTTTCTTAGAAACGAGGGGAGGGCGCCTGGCGACAATCAGAGCAGAGGGGAGGGGGTTGCTGTCACCCACGACCCTCCCCTCTTTTGGCCAAATTAAGAAGGCGAAATAATTAACATTGGACAGAACAAAAAAGTTTGCTAAATCAAATATCTATAACTCGGAAACGGCGCATCCAATTCGCATCGGTTTTTTTGTAATGAGTTTAGAATTTCCTAAAGAATATTCACATGGAACTAAAATTGAATAATTAAGAATATATTTTTTCTTTAATCTAACCATCCGTTCAACCAATCAAATGATAGTAAAAAGGATCATGGTTCTATATTCTCTGAAATTTTCCCTTTTATCTGTATATAAAATTTTCAGTTTTTTTTTTTTTTTTTTTTATTTCTCTTTATTAGCAATCTCCACACTCCCAATTTTTATTAAATAAACGAATATTATATAAATTTTAAATAAATATCTTAGGGGTTGTCCACATATTACGTAACGCGTTAGGGGAGGGAGAGGCATGGGCGTAACCAAGGTGGCGTAACTAGGGGGGTGCCAGGGGGGGCATGGCCCCCCAGAAGGCTTATATTTTTACGATAACCGTTATTTGAAAATATATGTATTTGGGGTGCAGGCATTCTTATTTAAGCCAGTTGGTATTCAAATGGCTTAAAATAAAATCATCAGACTGCCTGGGATCCGAACCCTCGACCCTTGGTATAGAAGGCCAGCACCCTAAACATTTTTCGTTAATTTTGAAAAAAAATCAAAACAGGTGTCATTAAAAAAACATGTAAATATAAACAAATTGCGAGGGAGGGGGTAGCGCAGTCACTGAAACAAGGATAAAAAGATGGACAATTTTTTTTTTAATAAAAATTTGTTAATTTGAGAGATGAAATAAAAAAAAAACATTACATTTTATTATAAAATGATGTTAATATTTATAATCAATTATAATAGGATAGGAGATGAATAATAACAAGTTAGGTTATAAATAAGCATTTTCTTTTTTGTTAACATTCTGAATAAAGTTTTTTTCTCAATGAAAATGAAATTAACATAATGAAAATGATTTATGGATGAATAAAAATATCTTTCTTTTCAAATCTAATAATAAAATTAAGTATCATTATAACAACGTATTGTATATACTAAATAGAGTGATAGATGTTTCAAGGCATTTGTAAAAAATTAATATTCATAAAAAATATGTCTTTTTGGTTTTGATATGTTGTACTGAAAAATTATTTATATCAAAGATTTCCAAAAGAGCGCAGAGTATGTGTAACGATAGAGCGATGCATGATAATCACAAAAAGGATGTCTTTAAGAATTCATTAAAAATATATTTTTTTTTATAAAAATAAATAGTTGGTTTTAAACAGTTATAAATTTTGCATATTATTTAGTTCGAATCATTTTTTATGAATATACATTATATATATAATACTTAGGACTTATAAATGCATAAAAAAGAATTTGGCTTTGCCAAACTATTTTGATTTTAAATTATTTTACAAAGATATGTTTGTATTTAAAAAATTATAAAAACAAAATTAAGACTATATAAATTAAATGGACGGAATATTAATATAATTACTTAAAAGGCACTTAAAAAATGTATGTTTTTGATAAAAAAAATTAAATATAATAATTAAAAAGAATTTACAAAATATAAAATTAATAAATTTATGAGTGTTTATTTTTAAATATCTATGAGATTAAAATATTTTACGAATACGAAAACGAATTAAAAACCCTTTAAAAATAAAATATACTTCAGTTCTCCTATATTAAGCCCAGAAACAAATGTTGCCACTTTGTTGGACTAAATAACCTTTATTGGAAGATGAATAAGAAAAAAAAATAGTAACTGCTTCAATTTATTGCAAATATTAAGGTTTCTCTACAGGGGTCATCATCAGAGCATATATGAAAATCTAGAGAAATATTTCAGATAGGGATTTTTGTGACAAAAGAATTTAATATATGCACTGATGATGGGACCGAAATATTTGCAATAAATTGAAGAAGAGGCTAGTTTTTTCTTCTTCATCTTAATATCCAGCTATTGGAAATAACCTTTACATTTCCTTATTATTTAGACTATGTTATATATAGATAATAATAAGTAATCAGATGCAATTGAAAATTGATTTGGACTAAAATATCATTCTTCTATTGAAGACTAATTCATTTTTAAAAAAATATAAATTAGCCATTATTTAAAATGACTAGTCTCTTCACAATTTCAATGAGTCCCTAAAAATATTTAGCAACTCTGATAAGTTTTCAAATTGCTACTTACGGAATGTCCGGTTGCTAGAAAATAAGCATATCAAACCAATAGCAAACGGATCTATATCTTTACTAATTCTACAAGTCTCTATAACTTAAACGAAACAATAGCTCATCAAATAGAGCAACGCTTTTTGACAGATTAACGTGACCGTGATTCGATATCTAGCGTTCCAGAAACCGGACATTAGTCTTTCAAAAACATTTGTAAGATAAATATTTTTTCAAATCTTTGCAAAAATTTTAAATTGATAAAAATATTACACAAATCATCTTTTAAAAAACTCCAGAAAAATAATTATCAGGTAAAAGGCACCGGAGTCAAATCCATTTTAAAGAGTTTTTAAGTTTGCCCTGTCTTAAATAGGCTAATAATACTAAATCAGATCAATTGATTTTCTGAATATTTTTTTCATTAAGATTTAAACTTTTAAAGTTAATAAAAAATTGTTTTTTTTTTACGTTTTTCATAAATTTAAAACTAAAATATTCAGGAAAGAAATAATGAAAAGAAAGATTATAGAAAATGATTCTGCTCTATTAGAACTATATGGTCCAAAATCGAACACTTTAATATAATTTTCTGTTTGAATCCAAGGATTTGAACCGTCATCAAAATGCATTGGACATTTATCTCCTAAAAAAAAAAAAAATAATAAAATATATATTTAAATAAAAAAATATTTGAATTTCCTTTTGTCATTAACTTACGTTCTCGTTCATATTCTTGCATTTCAACAGCGACACTTGCACCTTCTGTGTAATTCCATGAGGTAACATCTTGTTTCAAATCACAAAAAGGTCCTATGGCTTGGGACATAAGAACTCGATTTAAATCAGCTCGTTGATAAACCCAACAACGATATTTGCTGAATGCATCTAATTCATCATATGTAACTAAATATGATTTTAGATTTTCTTTCCAATATCCAATACATTTAAGTTTATAATCAGGATCGCCTGAAAATCAAAAAATTATTAATTACTTCTATGGAATTAGCATGACAACTGGTTCAGCCGGAGGGTAGCCAACCAGCCTATCTCAAAATTTTTATCTCCTCAATTCACGGTCTTTATAATTCATTTTCAATTAAATTATTTGTCAAATCTCTTACAGAGATTTCTCTCACACCAGACCATCCATTCATAACTTTAGGTCGGATATACTCCCGATTCGAGTTCAACGGGCTCAAATATCGCCTGCAGACATCCAGGGGCGCCGGAACGAATTTGAATCAGGGGGGGGGGGGGGCAAAAATTTTTTTTTAGAAAATTAAAATAATTTAATATGTTCAAATAGTATAAAACAAAAACAAATCTACTATAAAACGTTAAAAATTTTAAATAAAATCACAATTTTAATAAAATTAAAATTTTAAAAAATTTGCTAGTGATTTATCAAAAATTTTTGGAAGAAATTTGGAAAAAATGAATTTCTTACTCTTTTAATTTTTTTTAATTTAGAAGATTTTATTTTTCAAAAGTAAAAATATATCATCTTTAAAAATAAATGAAATAAAAGAAGAAATTTTGCCCCCCCCCTCTGCCCCCACCCCTCTGTAGGAATTTCCCCCTTTGCCAGGGGGGGGCAATGAACCCTTGCCCCCCAGTTCCGGCGCCTATGCTGACATCATAGTGTAGAAACTCCGAAAATTCAATTTTTGATGTAAGCCTACCAAATGTTGCTAAAATGTCTTCTCTTTTGAGTGCAAAGTGGCGAAAATATATTTCCATTCATTGCAATTGATTCTGGCATATTCATTTGATGTCCCGTTACTTAAATGTACCATTTCAAACGCTTTTTCTCCAATTGTTGAATTTCGAACTTTCGCCACTATGATTCTCAACAGGCGAAATGTCCAATCACAAAAATAGGCTCACTTAGCAAAATATTGAGTATGTTTATCCTAAGCGATATAATGATATGCTTTGTTTGAAAACTACCATTTTTTTTTCAAACGATGCTCGATCTAGACCAGGGGCCCGCAACATTTTTCAAACATTAGGCCACTTTCAAAAGATGTTTGCTGGCTCCAAATCTAGTTGATCTTTAAGATCCAATAGTTCACCTTTGAACTTAGTTTAAGCGAAAAAATTGGTTGGATACACAATAAGTTTTTTTTTTTTTTTTTTTTAAACACTCACACTTTTTTACTTTCTCGTATAGAGAAGGTTATGTAATCGTAAAAAAATTCGACTTCGAGATTTTGATGTTTCTCCACGTTTTAGACCTCCCTGACTCCAAAAAAACCATTTTTGGCATTATGTCTGTGTGTGTGTGTGTGTGTGTGTGTGTAAACACGATTGCTTAAAAACCAAAGCAGTTAGATCGATGAAATTTGGTACATGCTCCTTACACTAAAATTGTAGATTTCTATCAACTTTTGGAGTAAATAAGTCACTTGGAAGTAGTACTTTACTTAAAAAGTTTTTTCAAAAATTTTGAAATTTTCAATTTTTTTGTTATAGTATGATAAAATACTCTATTTTAAAAAGTTTTTATTCTTTGACATTTTTACGAAAACTGAATAGTTTTTGAAATAATCAAAGAAGAAATAGAAAATTTTCGTTAAGGAGTATTTTCTATTTCTTCTTTGATTATTTCAAAAACCATTCAGTTTTCGAAAAAATGCCAAAGAATAAAAACTTTTTAAAATAGAGGATTTTATCATAATATAACAAAAAAATTGAAAATTTCAAAATTTTTGAAAAAACTTTTTAAGTAAAGTACTACTTCCAAGTGACTTATTTACTCCAAAAGTTGATAGAAATCTACAATTTTAGTGTAAGGAGCATATACCAAATTTCATCGATCTAGCTGCTTTGGTTTTTTAGCAATCGTGTTCACACACACTCCCAGAAGTAATTCCAAAAGAATATACGAGAAAGTCTCGGGGAAGTCAATCCCCATATTTTCTCATTCACACTCGCACTCACACACATATTCACATAGTCTTTTCGGCGACTCAGGTCATATAAGACTTTTACGATATCCGTTATTGATTAATATACATATTGGGGGGCCAGGTATTCTTATTTGGTATCCAAATGGCTTAAATAAAATCATGCCTGGGGTCCGAACCCGCGGTTAACGAGGTTACACGCTAACCTCTACACCAAGCCCCGGGGGCAAACAATAAGTTAAACTTAAACGAAGTTTGATGAACTATTTTTTTTAAATTAGTTTAAGGTCTTTTTCGGCATCGGAGGCTATTTAGACTCCATCCTTATTTATTTCAATTGATTGGTATCCAGTTCAATTGAAATAAATTTTGTCGCCTGGGACGGGATGCGAATCCGCGAACCTTGGTACAAATGGCCAGCATGCTAACCACTTCACCAAGGCCGAGGGCTTAATGAACTTTCTTTATACTATCAGACCAAAGTGTTGATTTATTTGCTTTCAATACTTACTATAAATATCAACAGGTCTTCCCAGGTGATCAACTGACAAACAGTAGTTCTCGTCTATATATATTTCTTTTTGATCTGTATCACAAACTGAAAAATCACTAATGTTCTGTTTGCAATAAGTTGTAGGGCGAGGTGAAAGAGTGACTCCACCAAGAATTCTTGTCTCAAAAGGCACGTCACCGCGTTGTGTAAAATTAAATTTTCCAGCCACAGGGCATCTTACAGGAACAGGATTCTTTGCTAAAAAAAAAAAAATTATAATAAATATCAACATTTTATTTAAAAATTGAAAGAAATAAACTTACCCAGATATAAATCATATTTCCAAGCATTTTTATTTTTAAATTGAACCCATGAACAGACAGTGTGGAAATCATCTTTAATAACGGCAATTCCTCTTCTATATCGAATTATATTGTGATGTTGAGGCACAAAATCGAAACAAACAAAATCTTTCTGACTGAAAAATATTCAAAAAAAATATATTTACATATATATATATGGATGGTCTTTATTTCTATTGAAAAAAAAAATTGGAAATTAAAAATACGTATCACCTAAATCTTCCCTCCCCCATTGTTTAAATTTTTAGTGATGTGGTGTCTGTTCGTGTGCTAGTTTGTTTGATTTAAGTCCGAGGTCTCAATCTTTATTATACTAGAGGTCGGGAATGATGCCAGTTGGTTTCCAGTCATAATCCATATAGATATCATCTCAACCACTAGTATAGTAAGAAGATTAACCCTAGGACTCAAACCAAACCATCTAGTACTAAGGAGCAAACACCTCACCAAACAATATGTTGGTAAATCACAAAGGCAAACACAAGTCTCGAAGACATCTAGTAACAAGTCGATCCACTTGGAAGTAGGCAGATTAAGAACCCAAAATCAACCCAAACTAAACACAAACACTATAATATAATCCAAAGAATTCACCGTCATTAGCACTAGTTAAAACATTTTTAAATTTAATTAAATTATTATCTAATTATAGATAAATAAATAACACAAGGTTAAGTTTAAAAAGTATTTAATTTTAGCTTATGCGCATCTCGACGTTAACTTCGAAATGCGCATAAGCTAAAATAAAATACTTTTGAAACTTAACCTTGTAATATTTATTTATCAATGATTAGATGAAAATTTAATTAAACACACTCTATAACAAATAACCAACTTCTTTCTGATTCTCATTCGGGGATGAAGGGGTAGGGCGCCGGATGATCCAGTCTAGCCGGACCAGTCTATGAAGTCATGAGTTGACCAGAAGGGGTTTTTAGTTAATATCTTGAATACTCAAGAAAGAAAACGTTAAACCTAGACAAAATTAGTATTTATAAATGCGTTCAATGATAAAAACTTTGGATAAATTGGAAATTTTGAAATTTTCTTTTTCCATATGAAATTAAAATGCACACATGTTTAAACTTATGTAACAAATTTTGTTCTAAAAATGTAAAATAATAATTAAATACACTCTTTGGAAGAAATTATTTTCTTTATTAAAGCTTTTGTGGTTTGAATTATTAATATTAGGGGAATTTTTATTTAATTAGTCGAAACGTTGCAGAGTATTTATATTTTTAATATTCCCTTAATAATCATTTTCTTGTCTGCAGTTATGTATATAATAAATGTTTTACCATCCATCAACTGTGAGTCGGGCCATCATATACCGAGTATCTCTTTGTTCACGACAAATATATATAGTTTTTCGAAACCGGCCTTCGTCTGGATACCATGTTTCAGTAATATGAGTTTCATTAATAGTAATATCGGCATCGATATTGGCTGTATTTATCCAATTTCCACTAAAATTTTGAGGAAGTCGACATCCAGGTTCAACGACCTCTGCTTTTACTAAAATATTAAAAAAAATAAAAAAATACAATATAAAACTTTAAAATTTGACACAATAATTAAAAATAAAAAAAGCAAAGTAGGATACCTGGCGTTACTCTTAATCTTTCTGGACTTTTTTCAACTGTTTTTAAAGTATTACATTCAGCTGTAATTGAAACTCCGAAATAATGATCATCGTCTCTGTTTTTAAGAAAACATCTATATTTTTCATCTTTTCTTGATTCTTTAGTGTTTGCAACAGCAAAAAAATGATTTTTGTCAACGAACCAATCACCTAAACAACTATATTCCACCACTAGAAGAAAAAACAAATTAAAAAATAAAATTTGCCTTTAATGGATAAAATATATATTTAAATAGATAAACTTTTAAGATTAAATAAAATAGAATTTGAAGAATACATTTTTTTTAATATAACACAAGAAAAAAATTTTGGCAGTTTGTAGTATTATAAAAAATTTAAAAAAAGAGAGGACATCTAACCGAGTGAGGAAATTTGTTTAAGAGGAAATGTTAAAAACAAATTTTTTGGAGATAGAAAATGAGTTAAAATCAAAAGTTTATCTATTCTATAAAAAAGTTGAAATTATTAATAAAATAAATTTACATCCATCGAAAGTTCCTGTCATTCCTGGACATTTTTTATAGGTAATGTTAAATTTTTGGTTGGTGATTAAAAATTGTGTTCCAGCAGTTTGGCATGATTTAATTTGCGCATCAGGATGATTACACTCTCCAGTAAAACGAAATCTATTCTGATATGCAAACTGCCAAACACCTTCAAGACTAGATCGGCAATTGAGAGGCACATAATTTTCAGAAAATAAAGTAATAAGCTGTTGATCAGGATCTAAACCACGACACACTCTCTCAATTGTTGGATGTTCACCTGGACGTACATTCACACAAGTAGCTGAAAAATAAAATAGATTTTTTATATATGAAAATTAAAAAAAAAAAAAAACAATTTAATAATCTCATGTTCTTACTTTCTATTTTCTCCAAAACATTAATGGTTCTAACAATTAGCTTAACACAGTGATAGCATGTGTTCTTTTTAAAAATAAATGTATAATTAACATGATATTCTTCTTTAACAGTAAAACAATTGCCTCGATTTGACATTGATGTGTCGTCAATTTCGGTGAGAGTATTTTTTCCATTTTCCCATGAGAACCAGGAACCTCTTAGAATTATAGGAATATTACATTCACTCTGAGTTAGATCTAGAAAATAACAAAATTACATTTTCTTAAATGTTTATTAATATAATACTTGAAAAAAAAAGAAAGTTACTTACGAATAAAACCAAATATTGTGACAAGGAATGTTATAGTAATTAATAAATTTCTAATTCTAGTCATTATAAATAAAAAATATGAATATTCAGAACTTTAAAAATTATCTAATTGATTTTAAAATGAGTAAAACATTGATTATAAATTAAAAAAAATGAGTAAGAAAGGTGTGGCAAGTTTGCCTAACATCACTTTAGCTTGTTTTGGTTGTCAGTTGTTTTGCTAGGTTATTTTCTTTTAAAAAAAATCGGCGCCAAATATGAAATATCATTTTATATTTTGTATGATCCGAATATATATTAATTTTTTTATATAAAGACCTAAGTTAAAATAAAGTTATTTCAGAATCCTAGAGAGATTTTCTAAAGGATTAAAAAATAATATATATTTAAAGAATGGAAGGAGGTAGCAGCCAGGAAGGAGTGTCTCCAAAACAATGAAACTCCCAGATATTTGCGAATATCTCTCCTGGCTGCTACCTCCTTCCATTCTTTAAAGATATTAATCACAGCCACTTCCACACTCAACAAAAATAATATATATGTCATCTTCAAAATAATAGAGATATTTTGCATAATTTAATCAAATTTAATAATTGATAGTACGGTACTGATTCAATTTTATATAATTACGGTACTGATTCAATTTTTATTATTATTATATTTGATGAATTTTGTTTTTACAAAAATAAATAACCAAAAAAAAAAATCTCCGCCTTAATCATACTTCCAGCCACAAAGACACACCTAAAAATAACTATAATTTAACAAGGGTCGCAGGTTCGCATCCAGTCCCAGCCAGGCAACAAATTTATTTCACTTGAATTGGACACCAATAAATTGAAGTAAATAGGGAAGGGTTCTAAACAGTGGCGTCATTTAGAGGGGGGGGGGGGGCATTTGATTTTTATAAAATTTTATATTATTCTAAATAAAATACTTCAAACGAGTATATAATCTGTACAAAATTAAACAATTAATTAAATATCTTTTGGCCAAATTTGAGTAGCTATTTGTAAGTAAATTTTAAGAAAAAAAAAATGTTTGCTCCCCCCCCCCCTTCTCCAAGAAAAAGTTTAAATGACGCCACTGAGTCTAAATGGCTTCCGATGCCGAAAAAAACCTCCAACGAATAAAAAAAATATATATATAATTCATTCCATCACCCAGTGCTGTAGATATAATTATATAACAATCGGTTGGAATGGGAGGCCTTATTTAGTCCATACAAAGATCAAAATATATCCTATTTAGTAATTGTTGAAGGTTTGGACTGGATATTGAGATTGGTAAGTAAGAGAAAATACCAGCCCTGTATATCCTATTTATTTGTTTTCTTGCTTAGACCACAAGGTTTCGAACGCTGTGCCGCAGATCTTCCTCAGTTTGAAGAGAATCTGGAAATTCGTAGATGAATCACAAAACAAATTAATTACTAGAATAGTGTACATAATTGTCAAGATGGCATGCCTATAAATTAATAGGATATATTTTAAAATATATTTTGTTTTTTTGTATGGACTGAATAAGGCCTCCCATTCCACTTCATACATAAAATGCACAAACGATGGACAGGGCTTGTAAAAAAAAAAACCAGATTATCAAGTGACAAAAAAGGCCTTCTCACAGGACAACTAAAAGGGAAAAGGTCTTCAGGAACAACGCCTAAATTGAGATGAATGAACGCTGAAGGGGTGCGCGAGAATTACTGGGTTGCCGAAAGTGGAAAAAACGTCTTGGATTCGGAGTAAAAGAGGCAGAGTTTAGAGAGGCTAATTTGACCTGAAAATCCAGAGAAGAAGGTTGTTATGGTATGGACACCTTAATATTTTTACAATCATTAACTTATGTTTTCAATTATTATTTAGGAATGCATAAAAAATAAATCAAAATAGTTAAAGATTAAATATAAGATATATTAAAATATTTTCTTCTTATTCATATTAATTTAATTTACTCTTTCTAAAATTTGTTTAAACACAATATTATTTGATGAATTTATTTTAAATTTGATTTTATTGGATTTAGATTGTCCAATTATATTTTCTATTAAAATATCATCATCTTCATTTTTTAATTGATAAATCATATCAGTAAAAAATAAATCACAGATAGAATTCAGTTTTAAATTTGAATTGTCTTTTTCTTCAATAGAAGCAATTAACATAACGCGCCCTTCAGTTTTTGATGCACAAACATTCATAGCATTCAAAAAAGAAGCACATAAAAGGGCACTTTGCATTTCATTCTTAAATGGATCTAATGTTTTTTGGCTT
This sequence comes from Euborellia annulipes, assembly GCA_023213315.1. Lineage (NCBI taxonomy): Eukaryota > Metazoa > Arthropoda > Insecta > Dermaptera > Anisolabididae > Euborellia > Euborellia annulipes. The sequence goes on along the minus strand of JAKCPI010010990.1, from coordinate 14,842 downwards.
TCTTGTAGAGTTGCATAGTTCTCTAATTTATCTATTATAATTATTTGAGGTATTTGTGCGTATGTATGTAATGAATATAAATAATTTAAAAGAGCATCCAAAGTAGATAAATACCTAAAAGAGAAAAAAATGACATTTTATGAAATGGCTGTTGTATTTCAACAATAGGTGAGGGAGCGGGCAGCCAGGAAGTAGGCCTCTACGAAATGAAACTCAAGAGCTGCCTGCTCCCTCACCTACAGAAAAAAATGTTTAGAAAAATCATAAAATAGTGTTAAGGACTCGTCCACATATTAGGTAACGCGTTAGGGGGGAGGTAGGGGTCTGAACAAAACGTTACTAATTGTGACATGGCAGTCCCGGGGGTTTCTCAAAGTGTGACATCACAATTCAAAGTTGAATTTATACAATTTTTTTTTCACATTATTTATCAATATAATAAATCTTTAATTGATTTTATAATACAGCTGGCATATAGAGTCGTCGAAAGAGAAGAGGGAGGATGGCAGTTCTATGTTGTGACTTGATATTTGGGAGGGTTTGTTTGTATATGAGAAATAGAGATAGATAGAGACAGGGGGGGGGGGGGGGAGGGGCGTGAGACTAGAATATAGTCAAAAAAGCTGTGACGTAATATGTGGACGACTCCTAAGAATAAAATCAAGATCAGTCTCAGTATTTTTTTGCCTGATTTAAAAAAAAAAATTGGTGGAACAAAAGTTCCTCTCCGCATAAAACAAAGACAACAAGTACTATTTATTATTAAAGCTCAATATTATACTGTATAAATTACATTATATCAAAATTTATATTTCAATACAAATTATAGGCCTAATTTATAATAATAATGATAGAGAGAAATTTACATGAATCTTATCAGCTTCAAAACTTCAGTTCCTGGATTAATTACTCCTTTGAATGAAGGTGGCAATTTTTCAATTTGATTTGATGAAATATATAGGATTTTATATCCCTGTTCTGCTAGGTAAATTGCGGACTGAAAAATATATGAAAATATATAATACTTGATAATTATTATGAATTACACAAATATCATACCTGAAATAGAAATGATGAAAGAAAAGTAGAAGATGATCCTAAAAATAATAATGTATCCACTCTATCAGGCTTCATGTTGAAATCTCAAAAATAAAGGATTTTTATCTTTCATGTATAAATAATTAAAATTAGATTTTAATTCAAAATTTATAAATAAAAAAAAGTAAGCTTTGACAGCTATTGACATTTGGATATTTTTTTAAAACTATAAGTAGGTGCTGCCCTCATTGAAACTTCAAGTTTTTTGCGGGAATTTGAAAATTGTATATTAAAATGTTTGAAGCATTTCATAATTTATGAAGGTTAAAAGTTATTTGGCGTCTTTTTTCTATTTTTTTTTTTATTTATTTATTTTTGCCCTAGCCGGGTGCCATAGGCTAATACCTTTTACAACTTTGGATGATTGTTCTTTTTTCTAGTACATCTACAAAAATCAGCAGCGTTATTAACATAAAACCTGAGCTGTTACTGCTAGGTCAGTTAGAGAGGGACTAAAGGGTGTAATTTGTATCGCTCACTGCGGCCCAGGGCCGGAACTACGAGATTTTTTAGGGAGGGCAAAATTTAATTTGCCGCCTCCTCCTTAAAATTTTCTATACAAAATTCATATCATTTTTACCTTTTTTTTTAGTAAATCTTTCTTTAATTGCCGCCCCCTGATATCTGCCGCCCGGGGCACATGCACCCACTGCCACCCCCCTAGATCCGGCCCTGCTGCGGTCCGATTCACTCCTCATTCTTATTATCACCTAGGGGTAAAAAGAGCTGAGTTTCAAAATAATTTGTACACTGGAAGCTTAAAATTTTTTTATATTCTATATTTATTTTTATATATTTTTTTTAGTCAAAACTATTATATTGTGATGTCTCTGCTAATCTATTCTCTATTACCTATTGAAAATAAAATTTCTATACATTTTTAAATTTAAATTAACACGCTCTGTACAGAACCAGACTTAAAGATAGTTAACACAACCAACACAAGCGGCAGCACTTATCGAGAGCGCCTTGAAGTTATGCAACATTTTTCCAAAGAAGATCAATTTCATGCCTATTTAATAGGGACTGGCATTACCCATGCCATTAGATAGCTGCCCAGAGCCTAGCCTCCTTTAGACAAGAAAAAATCTCTTTAACCATTTCTGTATGTTTATTTGTTGGTGAGCCCAATTTATCGGAGATCAATGTTAACGCAAATGGTGATTAATATCGCGTATATTGTTAAAAAATAGGACACAAGGGGGGAAGGGGTAATTACCGCCCCCCTTCGAAAAAAATACTTAAAAAAAAAAAAAAATTATTTTTAATGTAAAATTTTGAAAATTAATACATAAAAATTTGATTTGTATTTATATTCTAGCAAACAAGTACAGAATGCGCCTTTAAATTACCGAAATTAAGAAAAAATAGTGTGCTGTGCGACGAGTTACACCAGATTACAGATTACCCCACCCCCCAAGAAACACCTCTGGATCCGCCCTTGATAGGGCATGATGTCTCAACGAAAAGCGTACGCGATGACGGCTCTCACTTGGCACTTCAAATATAGTCTAAGGCTTAGATAGAATAATACTATAGAAATGTGCTAATTACTTAAAACAGAGGTCGGCAGACCGCCGATTGAGAGACGTATCCGCTCTTTGCATTTGGCTTTTCAGATTTTAATTGGGCAATGACATTCTAAATTGAGTCCGCTATCAAGTGTGACGGCAGGGAAATCGCCCATGTATACATTATACATATCTATAGCTCTGAAAACTTCTTTATCCATTTTTCCTGGAATGTTTGCCGACCTCTGTTTTACACCAACAGTAGGCCTACTCCATCTATTTGAATACACCTAAAAATTTTGGACTTGCTCTCAAGTCAACATAGGGAACTGCTACTCACTGTATGCATTATATGTTGTTTATAGGCAATTTCGATTGGAAAGTTTAATTCTTAATGGATAGCAGCAACTTTTCAATATAAATATAGATATTTTTGAGGAAGGGCAAAGCAAGCTTAAAAGAAATTATTCTGAATGCTATAACAATTTCCCGGAGACGTTTAGGTGCATTTATTGCTCCATCATCAGTCCTTTTATTGTTTTTTTTCTTTTTTACTTTATCTTATCTATACATATTAATATATATAGACCCCGAGAGTATTGGATTCATGTCAAAAATTGAGATTTTGACGGATATACACGTTTTGAGGTCCCCTGAATTCAAAAAAGTTGTTTTCCCAGCTTGGTCTGTCTGTGTGTCTGTGTCTAGGTGAACAAAATATCTCAAGAAAGAAAAGAGCTAGGAGGTTGAAATTTTATTTTTAAGTTAGGTACCCCCCTGAGACATGACGTGAAGCTTTTGATCAAAATCGATCAAAGAGTACACTAACTCTGAGCATAAAAAAAAACAATTAAAAGACTGAAAATGGAACACTAATAAATGCACCGAAACGTCTCTGGAAAATTGTTATAGCATTCAGAAGTCTAAATTTTTTCCGCCCCTTTTTCGCTTGGAGGATTTTTTCTCCTTCATGTGGAAATCATTTGACCCTCACATCAAAAAAGGTTGGGAACCACTGGGCTAGGTCTTCTATCAACATTAATTATTATTTATAATTTTAATTTTTTTATTTTTTATCTACAATATCGATAGAAATGGGATATGTAGTGTGTTGAATTAAATATTTAATAGAAAAGATACACTCGTACACACCCATCAACTTTTCAGTCTTTGCTCAATAATAAAAGAGTAGTCTGGTCTAATTGTATGTTTCCCAAGATGAATTATAAATTACCCAGGATACTTTTATATTTGAAAATTATTTTTTCTTTGTAATTTAATACTATTATTATAAAATGAATAAAAATAAAGCAAATTAATTTTCAAATGAATTAAGAAATTTTATATTTTAAATCATAACAAGGCCCTCGGGGCATGGCGTAGAGGTTAGCGTGCTAACCTCGTATACCAAACGTCGCGGGTTCGGACCCCAGGCAGTCCGATGATTTTATTTAAGCCAATTGGATACCAAATGACTTAAATAAAAATGCCTGGACCCCTATATGTATATTTATCAATAACGGTTATCGTCTAAAGTCTTAAATGGCCTGAGTTGCCGAAAAGACTGTGTGAATGTGTGTGTGAGTGTGAAATCATAACAAGAATGGCCTTTTATTAAAAAAAATTTATTTATATGAATCGGCATATATTAATTAACATGAATAAATTAGAATTAATTATCTCCCCTCTCCCTCTCCTCTCACCAAACACTATTTTCAAAAGATTTTTAAATAAAAGAAAACGTGCCAAAATTGAATTTAATTTAACAAATCTAGAAAAACAAGTCTGCCTTCTTTCCCCTTTGCTCACAAAAGAAACTATGCTATTATCTATGATTTGTATAATGAAATTGCCATTATTATAGTAGATTAATGTCCGCTTTCATAATCAAATTTAGCAACAAAGCTCCCCTTCTCTTCCTTACGGCTTTGTAGAATTTTATTTTTGCATTAATAATAAATGAATGAAGAGTTAATAAATGAACTTGAATAAAGAATTTGAAAAATTGCATAAATGCGGTACAAACCTAAGTAGAAGAGGAAAAGAAACACACAACCACCCACACACTCATACAAATAAATAATAAGAGTAGAATTTACAACCAATTATTAGAAAATATAATAAAACAAAACACAAATATAATTTTTTTTCGCTGCAATGGTTGATTGTATCCCAAGCTAATTAAATTGAAATAAATTTTTGGCGAATCCACGACTCTTGGAATAGAAGGCCAGCACGATAGCCACTACACCAAGGCGCGAGAGCAAAAATGTAAAATTTATAAACATGGGAAAATATTTATATTTTGTTACCATGGACTATCTTTCCTATGAAGTACAAGAGTAAAGTGTGCTTCAAAAGATTTCAAAAGCAAAATAAGAATATACATTTTAAAGAGCATTAAAAAATATTTGATTTATGTATTTTAATGAAAATCGTTGGAGCAAATTTTAAGAAAATCAAAAAAAAAAAAAAAAAAACTGAAAAAGTACATCAGTAAACTACTAGTACTTTTCAGCCGATTTTTTTCAAAAGCTTCGTGTCACATCTCCAGGAGGCGCCTAACTTAAATATAAAATTTCAACCTCCTAGATCTTTTTGTTCTTGAGATATTTTGTTCACAGTAGACAGACAGACATACAGACATACGGACAGACAGACAGACAGAAAAAGAGACAGACACAGACAGACACACAGAAGGACCATAATGCGAAAACCACTTTTTTGATTCTGGGGACCACAAAACGTGTATATACATCAAAATCCCGACATCGAATTTTGATCCAATATGAATCCAATACTTTCTCGCTATACATATTAACATATACAAAGGTAAGAGAAATTTAAATCAAGATTTGTAAGAAGAAATAAATTTCTTAGTCGATCTTAGAAATAATAATAATAAATATATCAAAAAATTAATTATAATAATAATAAAGAAATTGAATTCAGTATCTTTATCATTTTATAAAAAAATATTTTTTTATATTTAAAGACGAATTGTGAGGTCAGGGTCTATTGTATTTGTGATGAGAGTGTCCAGCCGGCCATTCGCTTGAATAAACCAAACGGACGCAGGAGTGGACAAGGTCCACGCTATGTTCTTGCACTTTGGCTCTAATTGACAGACAGGCGCTACCGTCAACTGTCAACTAACTGTTTATATCCTAGAAAGAGGGTTGATTGAGGGGTGGTGGTGGTGGTGATGCTGATGTTGAGAAAAGACAAGGGTGGAGGCCAACCGATATATTTCAAGCTGTTCCATTATATCCTCCTTCTCTGGCTAATCAACTTAGAGAAAAGTGTCACAAAGTACGACGACACACGTTATTTAGAAGAATTCTTTTAAATTATAAATAAATAAAAACACTTTCTATTTCTATTTCACTTAAATATATTCTATAGAATTTAAATATCGGCAGAGATTTTGATATCCAGGAAGGAGCCAGAGACTCGGAATTCTCTTCTCCCGAAAATAAATTAAATTAGAAAAATTGCTTCTTCTCTTGTCTTTGTTTCAGTCACCTAAAATTTCGTAGACGTTTCGGAAACGCATCGCTCTCATCTTCAGGTCGATAAATTGTTAATTTTGTTTAGATTGATACATTTCGGTTCATACAAAAATATAACATAAATTTGCATATACCATTAGATGTACCCATAGGCGCCGGAACTGGGGGGGGGGCAAGGGTACATTGCCCCCCCCCCTGGCATCCTACAGGAGGGGGCAGGGGGGGGCAAAATTTCTTCTTTTATTTCATTTATTTTTAAAAATGATACATTTTTACTTTTGAAAAATAAAATCTTTTAAATTAAAAAAAATTAAAAGAGTAAGAAATTCAGACCGGAAACTCCCCAACTACGCTAATTTTTCGGCAAGGATGCAGGATGGGAAAAAACAAAAATAAAAATTTTTTATTTTCCCCAAAAAATTAGCGTAGTTGGGGAGTTTTCGGTCTACAATTCTCTCGGCATCACTCATTAAGCTTCAAGTAAGAAATTCATTTTTTTCCAAAATATTTTATATAGACCTTATTGTATTTCTAATTTCTAAAAACATTTTATATTGAATTAAAAGAAGAAAATTAAAAATATTTATTTCCTTCAAATATAGCCTAAAAAAATTTTTGATAAAATCACTAGCAAATTTTTTAAAATTTTAATTTTATTAAAATTGTGATTTTATTTAAAATTTTTAAAGCTTTATAGTAGATTTGTTTTTGTTTTATACTATTTGGACATATTAAATTATTTTAATTTTCTAAAAAAAAATTTTTTTGCCCCCCCCTGATTCAAATTCGTTCCGGCGCCCCTGGATGTACCTATTTGACAATTGCTTGAATATCGAGAGATTTTTCGATTTTTGAGTTTTTTTGTTAATCCGATTTTTTGATATTTCATTTGAAATTTATAAAATTTATTGTGAAAAAATCATAAATTCTATGGTTAAAATTTGTAAATATTTATCAAAATTTCTATGAAAGGAATTTTATTGGTTTTTTGATATTTCACTTGAAATTTTAGTTTTTTTCCCAATAAATTTAATGAATTTCAAGTGAATTGTCAACAAATTGGATTTATCAAAATAACACAAAAACGAAGCACTTGGGCTTGGTGTAGGGGTTAGGGTGCTAACCTCGTATACCAAAAGTCGCGGGTTCGGACCCCTGGCAGTCCGATGATTTTATTTGTCATTTGGATACAAAAAAAAAAAAAAAAAAAAAAAAATAATTTTTATTTTCAACTTAAACATTTTTTCTTAATGAAGAAAGAGATTTTATTTTTTAAAAATCGGAGAAAACAAGGTGTCACATACGGCTTTTAAATTTATTGGAAAAGTTCGATTCTTTACTTTTATGATAAATTCGATAAAAAATGTTATAAAAAACATATTATAAGTAATTTATAATTATTATTTAATTAATATTAAAGTGAACATGACAGAATAATGACAAAGGAGAAGTGAAATGGCAGTGGGGGCGCATGGTGGGGGGTTCGTCCGGCTCACCCTGGCCTCCTTGATGCCTACGTGTCTGTTTCTTTCATCTTTGTTATTAATTTTTTTTTTTGTCTAAAACTTAATATTTCTATGCTTTTAAAAAAAGAACAATACAAATTCTTATTTTACGACAACTTTCGAAGTTTTAAGAGTATGAAATGCGATGATTATAAAGTTTGGCCACTCCTCAGATCAGAAAGTTTTTGCGTAATAAAAATGTTATAGGTTTTATTTACCAGGTGTATTAAAAATATGGTTTTAAAATAAATTTATAATTAAATAAAAAAAATAAAAATTGATAAACCAAAAATGCGTTAAGTTATTTTTATCAATTTTTAAATATTAAGAAAATAGAATTGATAACAGTATTTTTATACAAAGTTAACGATTAAAGATGGTTCATCTTTAATTGAACAAGAGCTTAATTGTTTAATTGTGCATGTTAAAATCATTAATGAAACTGGAAAAATGTGCGCTTTTGATTAAAATTCATGAATCAATTATTTTTTAAGATGCTCTTTAAAATGTATATTCTCATTTTGCCCTCAAAATTGTTTGAAGCACACTTTACTTTTGTTCTTGATAGCAAAGATGGAGTCACTAGTAACAAAATATAAATATTTTGCTATGTTTATAAATTTTACATCTTGAATATCGGAACCGAAATATATGTCGATACAATAAACCTGGTGTGTCAAGCACAGAATACACACAACTTTCAAATACCAAAGGGAAGAGAAAGTTATATGCTGTCAACCAGTTACATCACATTTTTATATTATCTATGTTAAAATAGATGCAAATCAAATATTTTTATAAAACATAGAGCAGAGGTTTCCAACTCAATTTAAGCCAGGGTCACTTTTACACTTCAATTTTACCCGCGGACCACTTTGAAAAATTCTTAAAATTTTCGGAAAGTATTTTTTCGGGGGTGGAGGGGTGGCCTGCCTTTTTCGAAATAATTATCACCACACGACTCACGATTTCTCATAGATTATAATTCCGTCTAGTTTTACTTTCTCTTACCTATGTATATATGTAATATATATATAGAGAGAAAGTATTGGATTCATGTCAAAAATTCGATGTCGAGATTTTGATGGATCTTCACGTTTTGAGGTCCCCTGAATCCAAAAAAGTGGTTTTCGCGACATGGTCTGTCTGTGTGTGTGTGTGTGCTGTCTGTCTGTGAACAAAATATCTCAAGAACGAAAAGAGCTAGGAGGTTGAAATTGTATATTTAAGTTAGGCACCCCCCTGGGACGTGACACGAAGCTTTTGAACAAAATCGGCCAAAAAGTACTAGTACTTTACTGATGCACTTTTTTTCGATTTTCTCTAAATTTGCTCCCGATTTTTTTTTAAATTCAAAAATCAATTATTTTTTAGATCTTCAATAAAATGTATATTCTCATTTTGTGATTGAAATCTTCTGAAGACCACTTTACTCTTGTACTCCAAAGAAAAGATAGGAGAAATGGTTGCCATGGTAACAAAATATAAATATTTTGCCATACTTATAAATTTTACATCTTGAAAATCGAATGTACCGTACTGTCGGAAACTAAATACATGTCGACACAAAAGTCTGGTGTGACAATCACAGAACACAACTTTCGATTACCGAAGGTAAGAGAAAGTTGTGTGCTGTGCGCCAGTCACACCAGATTTTTTTTTTTTTAATTAAAAGTTCTCTTCCTCAAAAAGTTTTTCTTCAATATCTCTTCAACCAAATGTGCTATCGCAACGATTATAGATTCAAACTTTACAGCACATTTTGCTCTTTTAGATACACCATACTACTCAATAAAATAATCATAGGATAAGGGAAGAAATGGACAAGTTTCATAGAAAGAAATAGGCTGGTTTAATAATTCTATAATCATTTTTATAAATTTACAATTTTTTTTTTAAATAATGACACCCGCCTCGCGGACCACTTGAGACTACTTTGCGAACCACCAGTTGGGAAGCACTGGTGTAGAGAAATATAAAATTATTATTTTGTGCTTAATTTATTTATGTATATTAATGAAAGTATAAATTTATTAAAACACAAGGAAAAATATTTATCAAATATTAATTTTCGTTCCTAATTTCAAGGAAAACGAACGTAACATTGAATTATTTTTCCAAATTGTTCCTGTCTAGAGCACCAAAACCCTAAATCAATCTCCCGGACGGGGAATATAGGGGTCCTTGCAAAATGTGAATCGAATAAATAGATATTTTAAATGTTGTTAGATATTTATATTCTTTAAAATTATTCTCTTGGAGAAGAGTTATTGACAGTATCAACCAAGCTCCCCTCTCTCAGAAAAAAACTTCTGGTTACTATCCTGTGCGCCACTGTGAGTTAGGCCTCTTGAACACCTAAGGCGAGACAATCGCCTCTCATATCTCATTGTAGTTGCTTCTAGCTTTAATAATCAACTTAAATTTTTTTTTTTTCTAAACTATTCATTGATTATAAAGAGTTATCTCAAAATATAATAGACTATAATTGTGCAATGCAAGTATTTTAAGCAGTTTTCATGTGCGCTCGGGTGTAAAAAGCACACATGCACGCATAGTCAAAATCATTATCGTAAAAGTAGGCGACTTGTCAACCGTTGAGAAAGGGGCTCAATTGCGGGTTAAGGGTATTTTTATATATTTGATAGAGAAGGGGATGTGGGTAGGGTCCCTCTCCAAGGGAAGAGAGTCAGGTGTACGCACTTGAACCACACGAAATGACTCAACTATCCAAACCCAACCCCAATCCAGGGTGCTTCACCCCATCGTCCGACATTAATGACATATCCTACTTTGTATCAATTAGACAAATTGATTTGTGAAAATAGGTTAGACATACTTTGCGGTTCGTATAATAACAACTATTGTTCCTTTCCCGTCATCTGTCCTCTTTTTTTCGACTTTTCCTCGCTCCTTGTATCCCCCTCTAAATAAATGTGCATGTAGTTGGAGGGATTTCAATACATTTATCATTCTAAATAATAAGTTTAAAATTACCATTTCATGAAATGTTATTTTATCACCATTATAATCAAACTCTTGAATTGTTTTTATTTAATTAAAATCATTTTTGTTTATCAAGGATTTTAACCGGAAATGAAAATAAAGGGAGGGATTTTTTTTTTAGTACACTAATAAATTATAAGTGTTATGAATATTGTTTTCACAGGAGGTCCAGTAATTTTCCAATTCTTACAAAGTCAAAGAAAAATTAAGGCTAATAAAGAAAATTCACAGGCGCTGCACTCCCCACTTCTTTCCTCCCAGCAAAAAAAGACAAACCTTCGGATTTACATATAATCTTCAATATACCGGCCCAGCATCTGTAATTTTTTAATTTAGGATTTACATATATACACTCCTATATGTCCTATTTAAAATAAAACAAAACGAAGCAAATTGAAACTTGGATCATTTTAATGTCAGCCCGAAATGATTAGAAATCTCTTTTCTTATAAGATTAGACAAATAAAGAGCATTTTACCTTGGTGCTAAAGGTTGCATCCGAAGCGAAAAAAATTTATTTCAATTGAATTAATTGAAATAAATAGGAAAGGGGTCTAAATAGCCCCAGATGCCGAAAAAAGACAAATCAAACGAATTAAAAAAAAAAAAAAAATGTCTCTAATTCTGGTCACCTTACCTTCTAATATTTTATTACTTTACAGTTTAAAGGAGCTACTGATTATGAATCTAAAGTTGCTACACAACTCGGGTTCAAATCCCACTTCCCGTGAAAATTTTCAAATATTTGCCATGTTATTTATCAAGGCCAGTGGCGTCATTTGGGGGGGGGGGGGCAGAGGGGGCATTTTTTATAAAATTTTATATTATTTTAAATAAAATATTACAAAATATATCTACGAGTAGCCCCCGAGTTTGGCGTAGTAGGTAGCGTGCCTACCTCCTATACCAAACGTCGCGGGTTCGGACCCAGCAAGGGCGGATACAAGGGGGGGGGGGTAAAGGGGGTAATTACTCCCCCCTTGAGATTCGAAAAAATTACCTTTTTTTGGCAAAAAATTTATTTTTAATGTAAAATTTTTAAAATTAATACTTAAAAATTTGATGTATATTTATATTCTGGCAAACAAGTACAAAATGCCCTTTTAAATTACCGAAATTAAAAAAAAATAGTGTGCTTTTCGACGAGTCACACCAGATTACCCCCGGACCCAGGCAGTCCGATGATTTTATTTAAGCCATTTGGATACCAGATGGCTTAAATAGAAATGCCTGAACCCCAAATATATATATTACTTACAACGGTTATCGTCTAAAGTCTTAAATGGCCTGAGTTGCCGAAAAGACTGAGTGAATGTGTGTGTGAGTGTGAGAGTGAATGAGAAAAAAGTGTGAATGTTTTAAAGAAAAAAAAATATCTACGAGTATATAAACTGTACAAAATTAATCACTTAATTAAATATATGTCTTGGCCAAATTAGAGTAGGCCTACCTATTTGTAAGTAAATTTTAAGAAAAAAATTGTTTGCCGCTAGGAAAAATTTACCCCCCCCCCCAAGAAAAATTGAAATGACGCTACTGATCAAGGCCATGTTATTTATCAAGAATTTTAACCGGAAATGAAAATAAAGCGAGAAATTTGTTTGTTTGTTTTTTAGTAGGCCTACAATAATAAATTATAATTGTTATGAATATAGTTTTCACAGGAGTTCCAGGTTTTTTCCAACTCTTACAAAATCAAAGAAAAATTTAAAATTTAAAAAATTAATCTCTATTGAGAGATTGGAAAATATTTAAAAGAAAAAAAGTAGGTTTTATTTTAATCTTATTTAAGGCCAGTCTTTTTGACATTTGAGGGTATTTAGACCTTTACACTACTTTCAATTAATTGTTTTCCAATTAAATTAAAATAAATTTTTGTCGTATGAGACGGGACGCGAATCCCTAGCACACTGCTACGACCCGGGTGTAAATAATAGCTTTTATCATACATGTATGTAGGCCTATAGTCTATATATCTATAATTAAAGCTCTATATAATAAAGAAGCACTTGATTTATTAATTTTTTCATTCGCTAATTAATTATATATCTATGGGTAGATATCCACGAATACACCTGGTTTATTTCTTTGTGAAAAGACTAAATAAAAAATTTATCTTTCTCGATATGAATATTTATAAAAGTTTTGTGATTAAATATGAAAGCTTGCTCAAGTCTCTTTCTTGTCATACCTCGATAGGTAGGCATTTTAAGTTCTTTTAAATAAATACCAGCCTTTATTAATAACCTACTCACAAATTATATTTATTTAATAACAAAGCTCCTTCCTCTCCCATCAAAGTTAAGAATTATTTAAAGATAACGTTACTTTTATCGCTATTCTAGACCCAATATATAATTTATAAATTCCGATTTAATTTATTTTAAAATTGATTACTACTCAGTATATGTTTATATTATAAATATAAAGAATTTACTGTAAAAATAGATTAAAAAAAAAGATTTTAAAATTAACAATATTTTTGGGATAATTATGATATTCTATCTCCTTTAATTATTAAACTCAAGCCTCACTTATATAATCTGAAATTATGAGAGATTAGAAATTCAATGGGGGATCAAGGATACAATTTTAGTGAGAAGCACACAAACACACTCAGGACCGGATCTAGGAGGGGGGGGGGCAGTGGGGTCATGAGCCCCGGGCGGCAGATATCAGGGGGCGGCAAGATAGGAAAAGTGGTCCACAAAAACGAAATGAAATTAGCAGGTGCGGATTTAGGCATGTGTCGCCAAGAAAGAAAATTCTCTGAATGCTTAACCCATATCCTACCAGTGTTGCGTTTGCGCAACACTAAATAAAAAATTTTTTTCTCTTCAACTAATAGAGCTTTCGTTTTAATTATTTTTTTATATATTCTTTATTATGTCCTTTTGTCTCTTCATCATAGATAATGCCTTTTTTTACAACCTTTCATTATGATTTATTTTTTTAAACTTTGGCACCTGAAAAAGTGTATTTTAAAGATTAAAATATTTATTAATTAAATATTTTTTTTTTAATTTTTTTTATTTATTTATTTTCTTAGAAGGTCTAATGACCACTCTAAACCTTCTTTTGTCCTTTGTTTTTGCAAAACAAAGAAATTATTTGCTTACAAACTTCAGTGTTTCGTTTGCGCAACGTTGGGAGGAAGTGTGAACAAAAGGTTCTAAACCCTATTAGTGATTTGACTATTAGACCCCTCATTTTTCATAGAATTTTTAACTTCTTTACAAAAACGAAAGTTTATCGACTCTTTTATCTCATTTTTGTTCATTAAAAAAAAAAAATTAAAAAATTCTCTCAAACAATCGGGGTAAGTGCGGAATAAGATAAATTTTTTTTCAGTGGTTACATTATGTAGCAATCATTTTAGCAGAGATCCACTAAAAACGGTAAAAAGATATAATAGGAAAAAAGGAGAGGAAATAAACATCTCCCAAACTAAAATAATATATCAATACAATTTGCAAATGGGAGGTGTTGATTAGCACGGGAACGCAATTGGAAAATATAGGTCAAGAATACTTGAAAAAAATGGTGGTGGCCTTTATTTATAAATAGTATAGATTCCACAATAGTAAATTGTTGGAAACTATATAATATTGCTAATAATAAGCAAATTAGTCAATTAGATTTTAATTCGGCTTTAGTGTTAAGTCTATGAAAATGGAAGAGCGTTGCGAGCCAAGTGGCTCGGAACCTTCCTCTGCCCATGACATGGAGCATTTGGTGATATTGAATGAAAAAAAGTGAGAAGAAGGTGTAAAGTGTGCCAGTCCGACTATTTATATATGTAATAAATGTAAAGTACATGTACATGTCAAGTGTTTTTCGAAATTTCACACAAAATGATTTATTTTTATACCCCATATCCTCCCATCGTTTCGTAAACGCAACACTAAAAAAAGTTGTATAAAATAATTATTTAATTAAAAATATCAAAATAAAGTTGTCAAATACATATAAGAAAACATGTAGGATGAATATATGTAAATATTTTTAATAAAAATTTAAAATAAAAAAAATGATTTATTTTTTAGTTCTTGAATCCTCCCAACGTTGCGTTTGCGCAACACCCGTTTCCCGTGAAGTGTGCGGTGCGGGAATTTTTTTTTTATTTTTCTCACATTAGTAGAGACCTAATATAACTATTTATATAAAAAAATTTTAAATTTTCAAAAATTTTTAAGGCTGGTAGAATATG